>RJWT010016744.1:0-19693 GCA_004365215.1 Cuniculus paca | reverse complement strand
TTTTTTTTAAAAAAGACTGCTTATTTCTCACACTAGTCCTTGTGCTTGCAAATGTCATCAGCTTCTATTAAGTCCTTTTTGCCTTTTGCTCTGATTGATTAGGAAGAGATCAGGATGCCCAGGTGTGGCTTGCTGACACCCACAGTATAATCTTCTCTTCTGCTACTCCACTTGGGGACAGCCTGTTATACATTGAAATTTTATTCTTATGGGATGCCCACCTAACTCTTTTGACTGAGTCAGAAATATCTTCTACTCCCTTAAGGAACTAGACATTTAATTACAAATCCGAGAAAAAGAACCAAGTGTTCTCTGTCACCCATGGCAACCTCCCCTGTCTCAGGGGGTAGAAAGGTGGATGGGGTTTACTAAAGTGCAGGTGATTATAATGGAGAAGGGAAGTTGGAGGCGAAGGTTTGCAGAAAACAAATCTAGAAAATCCATTAGGAAACATTTCCAAGTAACTCCTTTTCAGTATTGATTTGCACAAACTGACTACTTCTTGTTCACCTATGAGTAACTTTCCCTATGAGCTTCAGTAAGCTTCCCAAACAAGGAAAATGACAGCAGGATATGTGGCGGCACAAGTCTGTGCTCCTGGCACTTCGAGGCGCTAGGGCAGGAGGAGCACAAGTGGGCTCAGCCCGGGAAAGTTAGTGATGCAGCAAGATTCTGCCTCAAAATAGAAGCAAAAATAGGTCTGGGATGTAGTTCAGTGTGAGGCCCTGGGTTTACTCTTGCGGGGTAAGAGGAAGGAAGGAAGAAGGAAGGAAGGAAGGAAGGAAGGAAGGAAGGAAGGAAGGAAGGAAGGAAGGAAGGAAATTCAAATAAGACATCTGTCAACATCCTGGTTCTATCACTTAACTCTGATCCTTAAAAATTACAAATTTGTTTAAAATTGAGTATTTCAGCTTGCTAACTATTAAATGAACATTTCTTTACAAAGAATTTTTAATAATAGATGAAAAAGAAGCTAAACACAAAGCATATTACATAACATTTAAAAAATATTGGTGTTTATCATTTCTTCAATTGCATTAATTACTCTGATTCATGATTCAAACAAAACAAAACCCCTCTTTCATGTCCATTAGGAGTCAGCTGTCAAATTTGTTTGTGACCCTTACCCACTGCTCAGAATTGGAAAAGATTCAGTAGTTTAAACAGTTGGTTTTTCACTGCTATGCTTCCTAAGGGTGTCACAGAAAAGCTATGAGTCTTTTAGAATTAATGCAAGTATTTAGTCAGGATTAAATCGTCATGCAACAATAGGTTGTCATATGAGACTGCTTCTGGAAGGTCATTTGTTTTCATAGGGTCATTTAATTGAATTTGCCCTTTAGCCAAACTCTGTCTTCCTTACAGGCTACAAAGCGTGGACCAAAAGCACACCCAAAAGTGGACCCAGATGCCAAGAATAAAAACATTTAAAAACATCCAACTCCAATGCACATTAAATTCCAAGGAGCAAAGGTAAAATAGACCACTGACTCCACCAAAGAAGTAATGGTAGCCAAAGACATCAGAATGATACCCATAAAAAACCGTACACAAGAAACATAATTTATAGAGTACAATTTTACTCACAGTGAAAAACGTCACGTAAAAATGATGAAATAAAGATATTTGCAATAAGTGTGTGTGTGCACACATGTACACATTCAGAAACAGATGGTGAAGAAGTGAAAGAAACTTCCATCAAACTACTATTTTTAAAATAATGAGTAATCATGAAAGAAGAAAAATAGTGCAAGAAGAGTTCATAGAAACAAAAAATATATCAAGGAAAATTGAATAATTGTGTATATTGGTAACTCTCACAGGATACTACTGTCATAAAACTATAATAATACCGGTGTCTTAAAGGTTTAAAAAGATGTGTAAAACTAAAATAAATGACAATAAAGAAAGATAAACTCGAGTTATGTGTTGGAAAATGGATGCACCATGAGACCATAATGTTAAGTGCAATAAATTATACACACAAGGTCAAATATCTCATGATTTCTCTTATACGAGAAAGCCAAAGTATAAATAAGGGGCAAAATAAAAAAAAGTAGTAAATAGGGAGTCAGATCTTTCTCAAAGGGGAAGGGGATTGAGAGATGGAGGGGAAAGAGAAGGAGGAGAAGGAAAAGAAATGCAAAAAGGAATTAAAATGTGTTCTGTACCTGTAGTAACTCCATACATGGAGAGTAAACATCATGTAATTCAAACATGTATAAAAATGGAATAGGATCAGGGGATAGATTGAGTGGGCAGGGGAAAAAGGGGATAAAAAAGAATTAAAATTATGCACATGGACCAACTCACACAAGAAATGTAAACATTATGTACTACCAACATGTACAAATAAAAATAAATAGATAAATAAAATAACTATAGTAACACAAAATGTGGGTTCCTATAAATTGAGGGAAAACATTCAAATGCATTTCCATTGTTTGACATGTGACAAATGTAGTAATTTCATAAAGCTAAAGTAAATCAAAGAAAAGTATTACACCCTGTCAACTACCACTAACAAGATAGTAAAAACGTATTTCACCAAATAATACCCAAAGAAATAAAACATGTAATAAAAAACTTAACTACTAAAAAACGCTGAAAAAGGGTATTAAAAATAGACTAAGTATGACAAATTAAAATAACATATTAAAATGATATATTTAAACCTTAACATGTTATTAATTCAATTAAATTTAAATGCACTAGACATTTGATTAAAAGAAAACTTGGAAGGCAATCCAAACTCCTCTTTAAAGTGATGAATCTTAAATACTGTAACAAAAGACGACCGACAGTCTCTGGTCAGGAAATGGACAGCTCGCAAAAACTAATACCTCCGGCAGAACTAGACCAGGGTTATGAACACAGATGCCAGAGCACGAAGCTTTGTTACAGTAAAAAGAGGGGCACTTCATAATGATGAAAGAATTGAGCCCACAAAGTTAATTTCACAGTTTTAAGTCTGCATGTGCCTGGCAGTATACGGGCTGTGTGTTGGATCTGGAATATCTTTCAAAGGCCCGAGTGTTACAGTCTTGTCTCAGCCCATGGAGCAATTTCAATTTGGTGCAATGTCCAGGAGCTGGGGTCCAGCGGAACAATGCTGGCCACTGGGGAGCATGCCTATGAAGGGAATGGCTGGGTCCTGGTCTCTTGTTTGACGGCCCAGTCATACAGTGAGAGGTTTTGCTATTTCACACACTGTCACCACCATGGTGGAATGCCTCCCGTCCCCCACCCCACTACCCTTGAGGCCTAAAAGCAGTGGGTTCCCCCAGATCATGAGTTAAGTTGAGCCAACTTAATCTTTTCTTTTTAAAAATGAATTTTTCTCAGATATTTGTTACAATAATGAAAAGCAGACTAATACAATACCTTCAAACTACATCAAAACTTAACTATAAGAAGCAATCATCAAATATCCAATCAAACAGGAGATGTTAACATACATCCTTCAAAACCTGGTATAATGAGAAGACAAAATATCGAAAGGGATATAGACAAAGATACAGAAAACCCTTTCAAACTGGACCTTGCTAATGGGGGTACAATATTACAAAAATCAGAATCAGAGTAAGTATTCTTTCAATGGTTAGTATCTACCAATATGTATTAATCCTGGATTAACAGGAAATTTAAAAGGATCAAAATCATTCATACACTTTCTGAGCACAGTGGGTCTTAGCCAATCATTGTTAATAAAAGCTCAGCTGACATCTCAATGAACAACACAGAGAAAATGCATTGCTTGACATTGAGATCTTTATAAAACTATCAAACTTCAGCTAGTATGGTATTGGTACCAGAAGAAAAATTTGAAACCGACTAGAGAGCTCAGGCACAGATTCACAGATAAAGGATGATTTATGACAAATAGCACTTCAGAGTAATGAAGAAATGATATTTTCTATTAGTATGAATCAGTTATATAAACACATAAAAATTCATCTTTATCCTTAACTCATATCAGAGGTAAAACTGAAATATAGGTAGATTATGCATTGAAATATGAAAGGAAAAACAGAAAGTTTTTATGTGATAAAATAAGAAAATAGTTTCTATCATTGAAATAGGAATAATTTCTTTAATATGACATAAAAATGACAGATAAATTAAACTAAGTTTAATGTGAGCACTGTATGTTCAAGAGACATTAATCCAAACCATGGTATGGAAGATAACTTTGATACATGCAAAATAGTTAATATAACTGACAAAATAGTGAAGATGCAAAGGATTCCCCCAAAGAATAAGAACCCAGTGGAAAATGGTAACAAGCCTGAACTGACATGTCACAATTAAGAAAGCCAATAAGCATTTGAAAAGATGCTCATCTCATCTATCATCAGACATGCAAAAAAAAACAATACAAAATTGTCTTGGTTACTTTTTTCACTGCTGAGACAAACACCTGACACCCAAAGTGAAGCAAGGAGAGGTTTATTTAGCTTACAGTTCTTGGTGGTTGCAGTCCATAATCAGCTGGCTCCAAGGCTGGGTGGCATGGCTCTGGGGCAACACTTCAAGGCAGCAGCCAGAGCAAAAGAGGGCAAACAAGCCTCTTCTCTGCCCTTAAATTGTAGACAGGCCACCCCCCTACCAAAACCTTCAGGGTGGGTGTAACACTCACAAAATGTCCTTGCCTTCCTTTGGACAGGATGAGGATATTTACAAAGTAAGAATCCTGGCTCCCTAGAGAGTCTTTCAGTTAAACTTCTAAACTTCTCAAGTTGACACAATGTATTAACCATAAGAAAAATACCAGAATTATCAGATTTTAAGATTTTGGGAATTATGTGTAACAATGGAAACTTTAGTAGTTTTCTGTCCACAGTATACATTGTTACCACCACTGAGGTATGGGGCAGCATCTACTAAAGCTCATTTTGCATGTATGATCTGACACAGCAATACTACTCCTCTGTATCTTCCTAAATAAATGTATGCACAACATTTTCAGGAGGATTTCTTGTAATACTTGCACAAAGGCAACAAATGTCCATTAACATTTGAGTGTATTGATACACTGTGCCATAGTCATGCTGTATAATCCTATACAAAACTGATAATTAATAAACTTTATGCAACAAATGTGAACAATATATATAATTCTGAGCAAAACTTATCAGACCTAGCAAAGTATAAATTGTATAGATTTCAGTAACAAAATGAAACTATTCAATGAGTTAGAACTCAGAGCAGTAAGTACCTCTGGCTGTAAGTGAAAAGGAGGCACAGGTATTTTTATTTGTGAAAATTTGCTTCACAATCAGGCTATGTACATTTTTGTATGTATATTTAAAATGTTTATTTATAGTAAAAAATAATTGATGGGTTGAGTGTCAAGCTCCACATGCAAAAACTACAATTCCCCACTTTCTGTGACAGTGGGTCAGCTCTTGCTGTCTCTCCCCAGGGAAATCTTTCCTAAGACTGCAGAAAGGAATTGTTAGATGAGGCGTTGAAGCAACTCTGCCTCTGACTTAGGGGATATCTTTAAACTTTGGTAATTTAAAAAACCTTTCAGATAAACTTGAGGAAAGGAAGAAGGCTGACCACACCGTTTTACATTCCTGTGTAGATGCCTTCATATATCTGAGTCATTGCTGCAGATAGCTTAGAGATCTGAACACCAAAAACCAAATGTCTACCAGAAGTTAATTTCTCTACTGTATTCGATAAAACAAGCAAACGATCAACCCGAAGTGTTACAATCACTAATAAATGTGCTTACTGAGCTCATCGATTTTGATTTCTATGTTGCTTGATTTAACCACTCAATTATATGAACACTGTGATCACTTGAATATCATGACTTTTTAAAGGACTTATTCAAAGAGGGCAGCTACTGGGATTCCTTCCCAATGTGAAGTGATACCATTTTTTTATTTTGCAGTACTAGGATGGAGCTCAAGAAGCATTCTACTAATGAGCTATACCTCATACCTTTTAAATTTTATTTTACTGAGAAAAGGTAAAAAAGAATTTCATAACAAAATAATAGAATAACAATAATACATTGCATATTGTCATTTTCAAAGTAGTTACTCAGAGTACAAGATATGAGCATAAAAAATTCTCCAATTGATATTAGCACAAACCTTCCTTTTTAATGAACTAAGAGACACTACTAGTATAGCTACCTTATATTTTTCTATCTTTTCCCTTCCTTCCTTTCCCATTTCCCCCCTCCTAGTCCCTTTTTCCTTTTAAACAATTACAGCAGGGAGACAATATAATGTATACATATGTGAGTCTGATTTATTTCACTTATGAGTATGCTCTCAAATTGCATCCATTTGCCTATAAAAGCCTCAAGTTTATCATTCTTTATGGCTGAGTAGTATTCCTTTGCATAAAAATACCACATCTGTTTTATCCATTCCACAGTTGATGGGCATTTGGGTTGTTTCCAAGAATTAGCTATGAAGAATTGTGCTGCTACAAACATGGGTGTGCAAATATCACTGTGGTATGATGTTTTTCATTTTTCTGGAAAGATACCATAAGTGGAATAATTGGGTCAAATGGAACCTCTAATCCTATCATTGTGAAAAATCTCCATACTAATTTCCTTAATGGTTGCACCAGTCTGCACTCTACCAACAGAGGAGAAGGGTTTCTTCTTCCCCACAGCCCCTCCAGCATTTGCTATTGGTTGATTTCTTGATAATAGCCATTCTTTCTAGGATGATACGGAATCTCAGTGTTGTCTAAATTTGCATTTCTCAAATGACCAATGATAGTGAACATTTTTTCATGTATTTATCTGCCATTTGTATTTCTTCATCAAAGTGTGTATTCATCTCAGATGCCCATTTTTGGATTGAGTCTTTGAATTTAGGTGGATCTGAGTTTTTTCAATACTTTACATGTACTAGATAAAAGTTCTCTGAGGTATGATTGGCTAAAAGTTTTTCTCATTCTGTGGGTTCTCTTTTCACTCTGTTGATGATTTCTTTTGATGTACAAAAGCTTTTTAATAAGATTAGATCCTGGTTGTTGATTCTTTGATGTATTTCTCATGCAGTTTGGGCTTTGTTAATCAACTCTCTGCCTACACGTGTCTTCAAGATTTCTACCTACATTCTCTTCCAGTCGATTTACTGCTTCTCTTTTAATATTTAGATCTTTGATCCATTTTGACTTTAGTTTAGTGTATAATGATGAACACAAGTCTAGTTTTAATCTTTGGCATATAGAGGGCCAGTTTTCCAGCACTGTTCCTATATAGTTGATTCAGCTTTGGTAATTTGTATGTATGTAAGAAGCTGTTCCTTCATCTGTGTATTCCAGCCTATGCAAGTGAAGATTTTCAAAGTAGGTATTGAGGATGTTCTGAATTTCCACAGGATGTGCAGTGATTTCACCTTTTTCATTCCTCATTGCATGAATTTGAGGTTTTTCTTTCCTTTTTTTATAAGGTTTCTAGAGGTTTATCAACTGTATTTATTCTTTCAAAGAACTAACTCTTTGATTCGTTGACTTTTGTATTGTTTTATGACTCTGAATTGTGTTAATTTCTGCTCTGCTCTTTTTTGTTTCCTCCAGTTCTTGGGCTTGATCTCTCTTCTTTCTCCAGAAGCTTGAGGTGCAGCATTAGATTTTCATTTGTGTTTGTTCTGTTTTCCTGATATGAGAATTCCCTGCTATAAATTGCCCTCTTAGGAATGCTTTCAGTGTGTCCCACAGGTTCTGGTATGCTGTATCAGCATTTTCATTTAATTGTGGATATTTTTTAATTTCTTCTTTAATTTCATCTGTGACCCATTGGTTGTTCAGGAGGGCAT
This sequence comes from Cuniculus paca, assembly GCA_004365215.1. Classification (NCBI taxonomy): domain Eukaryota; kingdom Metazoa; phylum Chordata; class Mammalia; order Rodentia; family Cuniculidae; genus Cuniculus; species Cuniculus paca. The sequence goes on along the minus strand of RJWT010016744.1, from coordinate 11,894 downwards.
TATTTAACTTCCATGTGTTTATAGAGATTTTGCAGTTTCTTTTATCACTAATTTTCAATTTCATTGCACTATGGTCAGAAAATGTGCATGGGATAATTTCAATTCCTTTGCACTACTTAAGCATGCTCTATGAGCTAGTATATGGTCTATTTTAGAGAACATCCCATGTGCAGCTGAGAAGAAAGTGTGTTCTGATGTTGTTGGGTGGAACACTCTGTACACATCTACTAAGTTCACTTGTTCACAGGTTTGGTTCAGTTCTGATATTTCTTTGCTGATTTTTTGTTTGGTTGATCTGTCTCTTTGTGACAATGGGGTACTGAGGTCTCCTGTTACAATTGTATTATAGCTTATTTGATTTTTAATGTCTATTAATATTTGTCTTATATAGCTGGATGACACCTTGTCTGGTAAATATATATTTGCGATTGTTATCTCTTCCTCTTGAAGTTTTCTCCTAACAAGTACATAGTGACCTTCTTTATCTCTTTTGATCATTCTTGACTTGAACTTCACATAGTCTGAAAACATAATAGCTACCCCTGCTTTTTTCTGGGTTCCTTGTTCCATGGAGTATTGTTTTCCATTCTTTGACTTTCAGTCTATGACTTTCTTTGTGAGTTAAACCTGTTTCTTGTATACAGTATTGTTATGGTTGATACATTGTGTCAACTTGAGACATTTAGAAGTTTGACTGAAAGACTTAGCAGGGAGCCAGGGTCCTTACTTTGTCAATATCCTCATCCTGTGCAAGAGGAGGGCAAGGAGATTTTGTGAGTGTTACACCTGCCCTGGGAGAAGGGGGATTGTGTACAATATAAAGGAAGAGGCTTGTTCCCCCTTTTTGCTCTGGCTGCTGCCTTGAAGTGTTGCCCCTGTGTCATGCCACCCTGCCTTGGAGCCAGCTGATTATGGATGGAAACCTCCACAAACAGTGAGCTAAATAAACCTTTCCTTCCTTCATTTTGTGTGTCCAGTGTTTTCTTCCAGCAATGAGGGAGAGGTAACCAAGACAAGCATATTGCTGCTTGGATCTTGTTTCTTAATCCATTTTGCCAGTCTGTTTCTTTCAATTGGTGAATTGACACCATTTATGTTGATGGTAATAACTGATATGCATTGGCTCATCTTTGTCATGTTTTATTCCTGCTGTTGGTTCCCTGCTTTCCCCCTCAGTTTAATTGCATGCTCTACCTGATGGTTTCTTTCTGTTGTTATTCTAGGAATTCTGTTTGTTTTTATCTCTATCTAGAATATCTTTAGTACTCTTCATAGGGTTGGTTTAGTGGTCATGAATTTCTTCAGTTGTTGTTTGTCAAGGAAGTATCTGATTTTTCCATTAATTTTGAAAGATAGTTTTGCAGGGTACATCAGTTTGGGTTGGAAGTTGTTTTATTTCAGGACTTGAAATACTTCACTCCAAGCTCTTCTTGACTTGAGGGTTTGTGTTGAGAAGTCGGCAGTGATTCTAATGTGCCTTCTTCTATGGGTGATCAGCTTCTTTTCTCTATCAACTTTTAATATTCTGTTTTTGTGCTGAATTTCTAGGATCTTGATTACTATATGGTTAGGCATAGATTTATTTGGGTCATGGCTATTTGGAGTTCTGTATGCCTCACTTTATCTGTATGTCAGATTCTGTTCATTCATTCATGCTTGGGAAATTTTTTGCTACTATTTCTGCAAATAGTCTTTTTATGTTATTTGTATTGACTTCTGTTTTTTATTTGACTCCAATTATTCTTGTATTATCTTCCTTTGTGTCATCTTGCAGCTGTTAAATTATTATTTCCTGATCTTTTGTTATTTTCAAGAGGTCTGTCCTTTCATGATTGTCAGTCACAATCGTGTCTTCAAGGTCTGAAAGTTTGTCTTCAGTTTTATTCAAGTCATTTTGCCAGTTTTCAATGGAATTTTTAATTTCCATGGATGTTGTAGTTTGGGGTTTGCTAGGAAAGCAATTATACTGTATATAATAACAATTTATAGTATTATTTTGTAATGGTCACCCCAAAGTCAAATACAAAAGAAAGAGTGCAGGAAATCTGTCCACACACTAAAGACCTAGAGAATCCAGCTGAGGACCTGGGTCCCAGAGCAATGCTCTGCATGAGTCCAGCTGAACACCTAGAGCCCATGACAATGCCCCCCATGAGTCCAGCTGGAGGCCTAGGACCCATGACATTATCTCAAGCAAGTCTGTTTCACAGATCTACACTAGGAAGGCCCCAAAGGTTAGTGGTGGAAGCTAGAAAGTCTGTGCCAGTGGGATGAATGATGTGTGCCAGCAGGCTGAGAGTTCTGCATTGGAGCCAGAAAGTGATGCTCAAAGTAAGGACCAGAGGTCCCCAAGGTAAACTGTAGTCATCCTCAGTGATGACAAGGTCCTGAGCTCCCCTGATGATAACAGTTGAGTTTCCATCAGGAAGCCAGCATGACAAACTTCTCCTTGAGACTGAACAGCACACCATCTTACCCTCTGGAGATAGGAAGCAGTAAAGACCAGAGCTCCCCCAAAGTGAACCACAGCAATTCTCACTGACAATAAGGCCCCAAACTCCCATGACATTGACAACAACCAAGTTCATATCAGGAAAGAAACTGGAAAGGCTCTTCCAGGAGAACCAATGGCAAAAGGAGAACCAACAACACTACCTCTTTCTGTCCAGTTCTCCTTTTTATCTTGGCAACAATCTTTAGGTAGGCCATCCACACTCAGCACCACACTGATTCAGTCCAGCTGGTATTACAAGTTGCCCACCAGTTATCAAACTGCCACTCTGGATATCTCTTTTAGTCTGTTTCATGCATTCTATTTCTTTCCTGTATTTTTCATTCTAAGGTTTCCATTGTCGTCTTCTTCTCCTATGTATTTTTTTATATATATCTACTCTAGATTTGCTGAGCAATTCCTTCATTATGGTTGTCCATTCTTTTTTCTCTTAGAGATTCTTTGTGAATTGATTTCCTCTCTACCATCATGGATTTGTTTCTGTACTTCATTTATTATCATTTCAGAAATTTCAGGTGTGTATCTTCCATTTTCCTCCATCTCGATGTCTTCTGGATTTGTTCTGGGTTGGCTGGAGGTCTGAGATTGCATTTTGGTTCTTAGTCTTGTCATTTTCTGTTTCAAAAAATTATTTATTTTGTTTTCTGTGTTGATCCTTGTAATTTTTTGTAGTGGGTATCTGAATCACAATTTTCAAGTCCTCTCTAGGAGAAGTCTGCTCCTCAGGGATGTCTCCTGTGTGTTGGAGTTCCTCAGTTTTTGTGTGTCCCAACATCCTACAATTAATTAAGAGTGAGAAATTGGTATCTGTTTGACTCAGTCTCCAGTCCTTTGATGTTTGGCCGTGATGAGGTTATTACCCCAGGGCTTTCCAGTATTGTTATGGAAGAGAGAACAACTGATTATAACTGATATCACATCCTAGCTAAAGTAGTGTAATTAGCAATAACAATGTCATCAGGCACAGAATAGAAACTTACAGACTGTGGTAAACATTCATTTTGTACGTTGAACCATAGGAGCAAAATCTCCAGTTATATAACAGAAGCAATCATAAATTAGAAGCTCATATGCTAAGTGTCTCCCTTTGGTAGAGTGGTTTTACCCTGTGGTAGGAAGATTTAAGAAGGATAGTGCAGAAAACAAAGATAACCAAAAAGGAAGTAGAAATGAGGCTTTGAGGACAAATGATGATCACACAAAGTTTGGAAAGCTAGAGAAAAGGGCAGAAAACAAAGAAAGAAGGAGTAAACATGGGATTATCTGAATTTGGTCTCTAGGTTTGAGGGATGAAATTAGTTTTCTATGGCTGGAATTCTCCCTGGTCATTTAGAAAAGAGAAAAAAGAGATAATAAAAATGAAAAGAAGAAGAAAGGAAGAGTAAAATAAAATACAATGAAATGAATGAAAAGGAGTGGCCCCACTCATCTGCTTCCATTCTGTGTCTTTGTCCTCAAGCACAAGGCTGGTTCAACTAACTTACCTCTTGTTGACTCACACTGTTAATGTTACTTTGGACTCTTCCATCCTGCTAGTCCTGCTTGTCCATCATGTGTGCCCTAGTCAGGGGGGCCTACTGTGTGGCTGGCATTCCCCTGGTCACCTGATCCCACTGATGTGGGGAGGATGCCCAATGCCTGGATTCCTCCTGGGCTGGTTGCTAGGTCCCTTGATGTAAGGGGAGAGGCCAGTCACCTGGCCCCCAGCTGAGCTGGTTGCCTGAGCTGGTGGCCTTCCCAGGCCAGTTGCTAGGTCCCTGACCTTTTTATTTTCAATTGAGAGACAATATTTTGATAAGCTTCCCAGACTGGTCTCAAACTTTTGATCCTTGTACTTCAGCCTCCAGAGTAGCAGGGATTACAGGCTTGTACCACCCAAACAACAACCGATACTACTTTAACTGTGTTCTTCCTCTGTTCCTACTTCACAATAATAAATTTCTGGCAGGCATTTGGTACAACATGGCCATGTCCCTAATCCTGGCCCTGTCTACAGTTGATTGAGTCTCATGTCTAAACTGAACTGATCAGAAGCTTAGCTCTCTAAGTCCTGATGGTCAGGCTGAGCGACATGTTATGTCTCTACATTTGGATATACTAGTATTTAAACTCAGGAGGTGGAGGCCACTTCTGTTTGTAATTACGTGAACTTTGAAGCAGAGAAAGTTGGTCTGCAGGGAGGAGAGAAGTTCCATTCAAACTACTGCACCTCTGCAGTTGGGGTCCCAGAGCTACCCCTGTCTGCTTACAAGAAATATCCCCACCAGTGCTTATTAAGGAAATATGAGGTATCTTTGTTTGCTCTAAGAATCATAATAATAAGAGCATGAACACGCTGCAAAAACAAAAGCATAGCTATTCCATCTTAATATCAGCATTGCATATATTAACTCAAAATAACTCCTCTTTGATCTGTAGTTTAGGTTCCATCATGGAGAAAAAAGTCTGAGTCATTTTCTAGTATTGTGTGTGAAGATCTCCCAGTAGTTCTCATTCTCAACAGAGCAAGCATTCTGGACCACCTTCCTGCTGCAGAGGAAAGGAGAAGGTATTTTTGTGGATGCTCCAGAGAGCAACAAAGGAAGTGCATACATTCTGCTCAGACTTGCCATCCAAAACCACACTCACATGATGGAGATCAATCCTCCAGCCAGCCATTGTGGAGTCTCAGGCATTCGTCAGTTAAATTTACATTGGCCTCTGCAGAACAGTTGGTGGTGCAGTAAGTACCTTCAGGCTCTTGTCTGGAGCAACTGAAATGGATACAGACATGTTAATCAGAAAATCTTTTTTCTAGGAACATGTAGTTGGCCAGAAAAATAGAACTGGATCATGGGCTACATGGTATCTCCAAGTGCTTTGAGACCTTAAATTTTGTATTTTATTTAAGTAGGCAAAGAGGTAAAAAATGTCATGAATAATAAAACCTTAATAAAAGTGGTGAGAATGTATTGGTCATTGAATATGTGTCAAGTGTGGTGCTAAGCACATATAGCACAACACGAAGAAAGGTGTTATTATAATCCTCATGTTACTGTTCAGCTCACTGCAGCTCAGAGAATTGAAGTTGCAGCCTCCTGTGCAACCTCAGGCAGACCGTCCAGTTCTGGTGTTCAGATCTTGAGCGCGCACTGCAAACTGTTTCCTCCTCCTTCAGACGAGTTTCCACTCCTGTTATCCAGGCAAGGGAGGTCGGAGAATCCCAGGACTGAGTGAAGAGCAGAGAGGAGGCGAGACATAAAGGGGCAGCAAGTGGACAAGGGGAATCAGCAGTCACTAGGATGGAGCCCCTTCCATTGGAGGTCAGCTAAGACCATGGATAGCAACTGTGTCTGAGTCCCCCGAGATGAACGCAGGGACAGGCGGGGGCTTAAGAAAGTCTGCAGAGCTGGTCCTGTGTGCAAGGAAGTTGCTGGGGAGGCAAGACTGCCCCAAGCATGCACAGATCGGCCCTCAGCCCATCTTCTGTGGAGGAAGCGCTGCCTCAGAGTCAGGGCTGCAGTGCCATTCCAGCCACGTCGTGATGCCCTGTGCCCGTGGGAGGGGGAATCCGTGTCCTCCTGCACTCGTAGCCAGGTTACAGAGAGGAGCCATGGCAGGACAGAGATCTGACCTGGACATCAGGTCGGACTCCAGATCTCGGAGTTATTCTACCACAACCCCTGGCATCAGCACATCCTAATGACTTGGCATCTTTGTAGTCTGTAAAATGCCCTACACGCGGAGGTGCTGGAGGAATTCTTGGATAGTAAAGAGAAATGGCTTCGTGGTCCTTTCCCAGCCCCCTCAAGGCTTCCCCTCCATCCTTAGCAGCGATGGGTAAGTGCGTCCAGGCGACTCCACAGCTCTTAGCCCGCTTCCCTCCCAGAGGTGAATGTTCTGTGGTTTGCCCTTGGTTTCTTCTCCCCCTTCTTGCCTGAGCCTCCACCTCATCCCCTGCCAGGTGGTTTCCCTCAGCCCAGGCTCCCTAGAGCACCTGCCAAGATTCCTCTGAGTACTTGAGAGCCTGAGTCCATGCCTTTTGCCACTCACCTTGAAATTTGAATATTTGTGGTAGGGCGAGGTCCTCACAGATACTTTTCCCTGAGTTTCATATCCCTGATAAAGCCCAGTAGAAACATTAGCATTTATTTTCCATGGTGCCACAGCTCAGATCCAAGGTGACCCCAAAACCCCTGTGTGAGAGACTGGGTCATCAGCTTGCAGCCAAGCACTTGATGTGAGACTGCTTCTCCAGGATCCCCAAAGCAATGGCAACACACAATGATGGCCCAAAAACTCTGCCCCTGGGAACCAAAGCCAACCTTTCCTGCCTTTCAGTCATTTAGCTCAGATATTTTGTCACAGAAAAAAAAAAGAGGTTAATATACATGTGCACAGAATCTGGAGATATTTGCATCTTTCAAATAATAAGTGATGTTGAACATTTATTCATATATTTATTTGCTATTTGTATTTCTTCATCTGAGAATTATGTGTTCATCTCAGATGCTTATTTTTGGATTGAATCTTTGAATTTCAGGTGTCTGATTTTTTTCAGTTCTTTATATGTTCTAGATATAGGTTCTTTCTCTGAGGGAAAATAGGCTAAAATTTTTTCCCACTCTGTGGGTTGTCTCTTCATTCTGTTGGTGATTTCTTCTGATGTACAAAAGTTTTTTAATAAGATGAGATCACGGTTGTTGATTCTTTGAAGTGTTTCCCATGCAGTTTGGATTTTGTTCATGAACTCTCTGCCCACACCTAAGTCTTCAAGATTTCTACCTACTTTCTCTTCCAGTAGATTTAGTGTTCCTGTTTAATATTTATATCCTTGATCCATTTTGACTTGAGTTTAGTGCATGGTGATAGACACGAGTCCAGTTTTAGTCTTTAGCATGTAGAGAGCCAGTTTTTTCAGCACCATTTATTAAAGAAGGTATGGTTCTTCCAGTGAACATAATTGGCCTATTTGTCAAAGATGAGGATGCTGAGTGTGTTTGTAGTTGTGTCTGCATCTTCTAATCTATCCATTGATTCTCAGGTCTGTTTTTATTTATTTATTTGTTTTTTGCCAGTACCATGCTGATTTTATCACAGTATACTTTGTAGTACAATTTCAAGTCATAGATTGTGATGCCTCCTGCCTGCATTTGTTGCCCAGGATATCTTTTGCTATTCTAAGTCTCTTCTGTTTCCAAGTGAATTTTAGGAATGTTTTCTCTAGTTCTGTGAGGTATGCTAATGGTATTTTGATTCAAATTGCATTAAATCTGTATAACAGTTTTGGGACTATGGCCGTTTTCACTATGTTGGTTCTTCCTATCCATAAGCAAGGGCTATCTTTCCATTTTCTGATATCCTCTTTGATCCCTTTTTTCAAAGTACTGTAAATTTCAATGGATAGATATTTTACTTCCTTTTTTAGATTGATATCTAAGTATTTCATTTTGTTGGATGCTATTGTGAAGTGTGTGGTCTCCCTAAATTTCTGTCTCAGTGAGTCTGTTGTTTGTGTACATGAAGGGTATTGATTTTTTGAGTGTTGATTTTGTATCCAGAGATACTACTGAGTTTGGTTATTAATTCTAGAAGTCTTTTGGTGCAGTTCTTGGGGTCTTCTATGTAAAGAATCATGTCATCTATGAATAATGATAATTTAGCTGCTTCCTTTCCTATCCTTATTTCTTTCCTCTCTCTTGTCTAATTGCTCTGGTTAATGTTTCCAGAACTATATTGAGTAGTAGTGGTCATAGTGAACATCTTTGTCTTGCTCCCGACTTAAATAGAAAACTTTGAGTTTTTGACCATTTAGTATGATGTTGGCTGATGGTTTGTCATAGATGGCTCTTATCAGATTGAAGTAAAGACTATCTATTCTGATTTTCTGTAGGATTTTTATCATGAATGAGTGTTAGACTTTGTCAAAACCTGTTCTGCATCTATTGAGATGATCATGTGATTTTTGTCTTTGGTTGTGTTGATGTGGTATATTATGTTTATTGATTTGTGTATGTTGAGCCATCCCTACATTCCTGGGATGAATCACACTTAGTCATGGTGTATAATCTTCTTGATGATTTTCTGCCTTCTGTGTGGTAGTATTTTATTGAGAATTTATGCATCTGTGTTCATTAGGGAGATTGTCCCATAGTTCTCTTTTTTGGTTGTGTCTGTCTCTGTTTTTGGTATCGGGGTAATACTTGCCTCCCCCAGGAATGAGTTAGGGAGTATTACTTCCCTTTCAATTTCATTAAAAAGCTTGCAGAGTATTGATGTTAAAATTCCCTAAATTTCCTGTAGAATTAAGCTACGAATTCATCGGGATCTGGGCTTTTCTTTGTTGGTAAGTTTTTAATGTTTTCTGTTTTTATTAACTGATACTGGGTTAGTTAGAAATTTTATACCTTCTTGATTCAGCTTTGATAATTCACACATTTCTAGGAATCTGTCCATGTCTTCTGTGCTTTCCATCCTATGTGAGTAAAGATTGTCAAACTAAGTACTAATAATCTTCAGAATTTCCACAGGTCTCTGGTGAATTCAATGTTTTCCTTCCACATTGCATGAACTTGAGTTTTTTCTTTTCTTTTTTTTTTCATAAGGTCACCTATGTATTTATCAGGTTTTTTTTTAATCTTTCAAAGAACCAACTCTTTAATTCATTAATTCTTTGTTTTGTTTTCTTAGTCTCAATTACACCAATTTTTGCTCTGACCTTTACAATTTCTTCCTTCATATGGGCTTTGGGTTGACTTGCTCTTCTTTTTCTAGAAGCTTGAGGTGTAGCATTTGTTTGTTCATTTGTTCTCATTCTGTTTTCCTGATGTGAGAAGTCCGCACTATTAATATCCCTCTTAGTACTGCTCTCATTGTGTTCCACGGGTTCCAGTATACTGCATCTGCATTTTCATTTAATTGTAGATACTGTTTAATCTCTTCTTTAATCTCATCTGTGACCCATTGGTTGCTCAGGAGGTCCTTATTTAATTTCCATGTGTTTATGGCATTTTTACAGCTTCTTTTGTCATTAATATCCAATTTCATTGCAATATGGTTAGATAATATGCGTGGGATAATTTTGATTCTTTTGCATTTACTTAAGCATGTTCTGTGGGCTAGTATATATGGTCTATTTCAGAGAACATCCCATGTGAAGCTGAGAAGGATGTCCCATTTTGCGAATCAATGAACAGAAGAACAAACAGATTAACTGATGTTTCCAAAAGTGCACAGTTCCCAAGGACAGTTCCAGGAATTAAATCCAGATAAACCTAAGCACTAAGCTGCAGTTATTCTCTGCTATCTCTGCAGCCTCAAGTCTCTAATGTTCATCTTATATTTCATGAAAACAAACAATCCGTCATCACTGACTCCGAGCATGCACTGGTATGCTTGGAACCAGCCAATTTTTATTTATTGAGATCTCTGGATAAACCTGTTTTAATAGTGTTTAGGCTCACTATTTACTACCACTCTTCTTGCTGTGAAATAGGACTGGATGGTGACTTGAAAAATGGGTGAGGAGATGTAACGCTGTGCTCCAGCTGTTGAAATCACTCCTTCCAGGCTGAAGTGCTACTGTTCCATGTCAATTCCTAGCACTCATCCTGGAGTTACAGTGCAGAACACTGAGCTTGAGGGGTATCCTCAGTTCTTTGTAATGTCACTGGAGACCCCACTGAACACCAAGAACTGAACAGGAAGTGCTCTTGTTTGGTGAGTGGGATACTTTATGTATAGAGTGTCCTCATGAAGAAAAGCAAAAGAAGAATGTAAACCTTGATTCACACCAACATGCTGCTTCCCTCAGAGGGTATTTGCCAGCTGTGCCCTACAACTTCTCTGGTGAATGCCTGGTTCTCCTGAGACCAGCCGGGGCGGTGCCTGGTTCTCCTGGATCTCCTTGCAGAATGAGTGGCCCTCTAATACCTGCCTGGAGAAGCCCGATTCTCCTGGACTTGCCTGGGTAGTGTGCAGGCCCTTCACATCTCACCTGGTGATGCCAGGACCTCAGCCTGACTGCTTCCTCAGGTCTCCTTCACTGCTCATTTCGTGCTGACCCAACGCTCCCCATTTTCCTCTCCAGCACCTTCCCAGTTACCCTGTTCTTTACCTTTCCTTTCACGCCATGGCCAAATATATTAGCATCGCTGTGTGCAGGGCTCACTACTGGCAGGAGTACAGCCCTACCTATTCTTCCCACTCCTTAGCTCCTTGCTCTCTATGCTGGTGTCCTCCAGCTTCTCTCCCTGTATTTGATATTGTAGACCACCGATTTCCAACTTTGGTAAGAAGCAGACTACCTTGAAATAACCTGGCACTCAGTGCCACTACTAGAGTGTGGCCAACCCTGGAGACAAGAGTTCCCAACTTTTACAACTCCATTTAACCACTCATTCTGCAATTGTTTTCACTCCTGTGTGTGCATGTAGGTACACATGTGGATACATGGATAGACAAACATCACTGTGCCTGTTACGTGCACACATCTGTGCACAGAGTCAGCAAAGGCTCAGGGTGGGTGCTTGGCCAACTCTCTCAACACCACTTTATCCAATAAAAAAAATCAAGTAGGGAGCAAAGGCCCTCATCCAGATGAGTCATCCACTCACAGCGTGGTGCCACAATGTGACACCACGGATCAGTTTCCAGCCCAGAGCAGCACCTGGGGGAGCTTCCTAATACTGTCACCCTGACAAGCACAGGAAGCTGGTGAAGAGCGGAGGAAGCACAGCCAGGGTTGGAAGCCAAGCCAGAGGCTGGGTGGTCCAGCCAGGAGGTTCTGTGGGATGGAAAAAGGTCACAGGCAATCGCTGGTGACATGAGAGACAGTGGCAGACTAGAAAATCACCAGTGTTTTGGTATTTGCAAGCCTCCAGTGGGCAGTGACTCAAAAAATATTTTTTGAATTGACGTCTCCTTATCTGTCCTGTAAGCTGATGTGGAGAGGCAAAAACAGCCTCCGAGCCGCAGGTCCCCCCTTAGCAGTTGTCGGGGAAGTGGATGAAGTGACCTTGGCACCTTTGCCCGGTTCCCAACTCCAGAGAGGCTTTTGAGATGGACCCCAGCTCTCTGCAGTTCAGCAGGAATGGAAATGTGAAAGCCACACACATCTCCTGGGAGTCAGCTGAAATATCAGACCAGCTGCATGTTTATAAGTCCCGAGCTCCTTTCCACTCTGCAGATGTGTCACCGGCCCCGCTTCCTTAGGACAGAGTATTTATTATTGCTCTTATGAGGCCCCGGGGCAGGCTGACTTTACAGGGGTTGATTGAGCTCACAGATCTGGAGATCCCAAGGCACCAGCACTGGTGTGGGTTTGGGGAAGACTTCAGGGACCATGGGGGATGGATTCACAATAACAGGAGTACGTGTGGGAAGAGCAAGGTCACATCTCAAA
>RJWT010016743.1:0-19690 GCA_004365215.1 Cuniculus paca | reverse complement strand
TGGTATACAGATAAGTGAGGCATATAGCACTCCAACTAGCCATAATCAAAGTAAATCTACATCCAGACATATAATAATCAAGATCCCAGAAATTCAGAACAAGAACAGAATATTAAAAGCTGTTAGAGAAAAGAAACAGTTTACCTATAAAGGAAAACCAATCAGAATCAGGGCAGACTTGTCAACACAAACCATCAAGTCAAGAAGAGTTTGAAAGAAAACCACTTCCAACCCAGATTCATGTACCTTGCAAAACTATCTTTCAAAATTGATCAAAAAATGAGACATTTCCATGATAAAGAACAACTGAAGGAATTCATGACCACTGAACCAACCCTGCAGAGAGTGCTGAAGGATACTCTAGAGAGAGATAAAGCTGACCTTGGTTCCAGGAACAGCAGCAGAGGAGGATCGCCAAACGAGACAGGCAATTGAATGAAAAGGAAAAACAGAGGGTCAACAACAGGGGGATAGCATGGCAGGGACAAACCAATATATGCTGGTTGTAACCAGTAATGCAGATGGGCCTCAATTCAGCAATAAAAAGAAATGCCGGGAGAGTAGATCAAGAAACAGGATCCATTAATATAAGAATCACATTTAACATGAAAGGAAATTCACAGACTGAAAATCAAAAGGGAGGAAACAATTGATCTGAGCAACAGAAGACCAGAAAAATGCTTGAGTAATTAGCCCAGCAACTGCAGAATGGAAGAGAAAAATATGACATTTTCATACAATGGAAAGCTACCCAACTACAAAGTAGGATAATCTTCATGTTCTTTGGCTGCAACTGGAGATCATGTTCATGGGTGAAACAGTTTGAACTCATATGGGTGAACGTCAGTATAAAAAACAGGAGTTAGTGGAATCCAAAAACACAATAGATATTATAAAAGTGATAGGGGAGGAAACACCTAGGAGGAGAACATAGTAACCACCATTAATTTCTTATTGTCTTGAACTCTTGTAAGGTTTGCACAATTTTGTTAGGTTTGGTTCTGTTCTGTCTTGGTTTGTCAGATTTTACAGTGTCAGATGGTATGGGCAGCTAGTTTGAACATAATGGGTTGTATTATGGTAATCATGGCTGGTTTCCTATTATCTCATTTTGTAGTCCTATAATGCTTTCATTCTTGTGTTTAATCAGATTTACTCTGTTCTGTTTTGTTTGATTTTATTATGTGTGATGGTATAAACAGCTATTTTGAAGAAAAAGAGACAAAGTAACCATTGTCCATTTCCTGTTATCAGGTTTTGAAGTTCTATAATACTTTCATTCTTTTGTTTTGATCAGTTTTAATCTGTTTTCTTATTATTTGATTTCACTGTGTATGAGGGTATGGACAGCTGTTTTGAAGAAAACAAGAGACACTATGGAAGACATTGTTGATTTCCTGTTGTCTTGTTTTGAAGTCCCATAATGCTCTCATTCTATTGTTTTGATTGGTTTTATAGTATTTTGTTTTGTTGGATGGTATTGTGTGTGAAGGTATAAACAACAATTACAAAGTAAACAAGAGACCTTATTTTATTTTATTTTATTTTATTTTATTTTATTTTATTTTATTTTTTTAGAGTCAAACACAACATAGCATTTTAGAACAGAACACTGCAAGCAATGCAGGTCTTCAAAACATAACAGCAGGAGATTAACAATGGCTACCCTAGTGTCCAAGAGACCTTATTTTAGCCACTGTTGATTTCCTGTTGTCTTGTTGTGAGGTCAAGCATTATTTGCATTGTTCTGTTCTGATTTGCTTTGTTCTGTTTTGTATTGTTTTATTCTCTTTAAAAGAAAAAAAAAGAAAAAAATTTAAAAAAAAAACCAGGCCCCCCAAATTCAAAGACCCAATCCAAAAATGGGCAGCTGAGATGAATACACACAAGTAAATATATTAAAAAATGTTCAGCATCATTTGTCATTTAAGAAATGCAAATTAAAACAACACTGAGATTCCATCTCACTCCAGAAAGAATGGCTATCATCAAGAGGTCAACCAATAACAAATGCTGGTGGGGTTGTGAGGCAAAAGGAACCCTTTTCCATTGTTAGGAATTTAGACTGGTACAACCACTGTGGAAATCAGTGTGGAGATTCCTCAAAAAGCTAGGTTTGGCAATTCCATTCAACCCAACTATTCCCCTTCTGGGTATTTTCCTGGAAGAATTGAAAACATCATACTACAGTGATATATGGGTGCCCGTGTTTATAGATGCACAATTTGTAATAGCCTAATCTTGGAAACAACCCAAATGTTCATCAACCAAGGAATGGATAAAAAAGATGTAGTGTTTTTATACAATGGAGTACTACTTAGCTATGAAGAAGGAAAAACTAGAGGCTTTTATAGGTAAATGGATGCAACTTGAGACCATACTCATAAGTGAAATTAATCAGGCTCACATGCATAAACATCATATTGTCTCCTTAGTATAAAAAAACTGAGGGTAAATGAGACCCAAAATGTACAATAGATATTGTGAAAGTGAAAGAGAATGAAACTGTTGAAAAGGAAAAAACAACTGAGATAGGGGAAAGGAGAAAAGAATGAAAGGAAAAGATTGTATGTGTGTGTGTGTATATATATATATATTACAATATAATATTGTATTATATAATAATACCTATGATAGATAATTACACTACTAATCTCTTTTAGTTCATCAAAAAGAATGGTTTTTGCTTTCATAGTTTCATCATTTATTATCCCTATATCTTGTAATCTGAGCAACTACTTTGAAGAACAATACACAATATAGTAACCATTGTTAACCTCTGATTATATTGATTTGAAATTATTATGTTTTTAGTCTTTTGTTTGTTTTTAAATAAAAGAAGTCAACTACTCTGTTTCAGGACAATAAGAAAGATAGACTTGACAGAGTCTCAGAAGTCAGCAAGACCACTCTTTGAAGGCTCAAAGGTGCAAAAGTAAAAAACTTTACTTTGAGAGGAGAGTCTGAGAGCCTCTGCTCAAGAAAGACTGTCCAAGGAATTGTTTCCCTTGGATTACTTTCATAGTGCTTAGTCATCCTGGACTCAGATGCCCATGCAGCCATGGTCCAAGGGGACTTGCCTACTCATTAAACTGGTGGCAGTCCTTGATGTCATCCACGGGGTAATGGTTTTTCAGACATGCATAATACAAGAGTTATGGGGTTGTGGAGAATTCTACTCAGATTTCAGTAGAAGGACTGAAAGGCCAGGCAGTGTGCCCATGGGTGGGCAGTACAACAAGCCGTGAAAATAAGCCAAAAGTGCTGTGGAGACTCCAGGAAACTATAGAAGCCAGTAATGTAGAACATCTGAGGAAAGCTACAGGCAGTGAACAGAGCAGCCCCAAGAGAGGCTGAAAGGACTGCAAGCAGCAGTGCTGTAGTGTCAGCATTGTCCAAGCCCCTTGGCATTCACATCTCACTGCAACTTGCCTGGGGTGCTGGTCATAGAACTATAGGATTTAAATACTTTTCCTGCTGGATTTTTATTTTGTTTTGGTCCTGTTCATTTTAACCCACTACTCCTGCCTTTTGGGATGGGAATGTTTCTTCTGTGCCATTGTGTGCTGTCAGTGTTTAACTTTCTTTTTGAATTTTGCAGGGACTGAGTTTGCTTTGAGTCTCAGAGTAGACTTTGGACTTGAAATTTTCAAAAATCCTGGAACTGTTAAACATTTAGTGACTCTTAGAGATGGAGTAAGTGCATTTTCTGTTGAGAGATGTGCATGAGTCTTTTGGGGGCTAGGGGCAGATTGTTATGGCTTAGATCTAGACTGTCCTCCCAAATTCTCATGTGCTCAGAGGCAGGGCTTTTGGGAGATGGTTAAGTCATTGAGGCACTGTCCCCACTTGCATATTCATCTACTGGTCAGTTCAGAGACCAAATATACTGTTAGAAGGTGAGACTGGAAGAGTTGGGTCACTGGGGGCTTGACCTGGAAGGGTATATATCTTGGTTACTTTTCTTCATTGCTGAAACAAATACCTGACACCCAAAATGAAGCAAGGAAAGGTTTATTTAGCTTACAGTTTCTGGAGATTTCAGTCCATAATCAGCTGGCTCCAAGGCAGGGTGGCATGGCACTGGGGCAACACTTCAAGGCAGCAGCCCGAGCAAAAAAAGAGAGACAAGGGCCAAAACAAACCTCTTTTCCTCTTGTATTGTACATAGGCAACCCCCACTCCAGGGCAGGTGTAGCACTCACAGTCTCCTTGCCCTCCTTTGCACAGGATGAGGATATTTACAAAGTAAGAACCCTGGCTCCCTGCTGAGTCTCTCAGTTAACTTCTCAAGTTGACACAATGTATCAACCACAACAGTATATCTCTGCCCCAGCTCTGCTGTTTGTTCTCTGCTTCATGGCTGCCATGACCTTATCTCCATGGCAGCCCCTTCCACCAAGCATTTCTGCATTTGAGCCTGTCCACCATAGGTCGAAATTTCTGAAACTGTGAACCAAAATAAACCTCTCTTCTTAAATTGTGGGTGTTGGGTATTTTGTTTCAGTGATAAGAAAATGATTAAGATACCTCTTATATGTAATCCCTTTCTGAGAGTAGATTTTTAAAGAGTGAATGAGTTTGGCTTAAAGAATAGGCTGTTGAATAAATAATAAGGGCACTGTTTTAACAGACTTAAATATACATATTTAATCCATACAACCACCTTGCAAAAGAAATACTGTTATTGATACTCTCCTTTTACAGAAATTGAAACCGAGGCCCAAAAAACTTGGATATTCATCGAAGATCACACATACTAAGAAAGTAGCATAGAACCTAGCTCTCCCTCACCCTAGAGCATCCCATAATATTACACATGCCCTCATGAAGCATGCTCTCATGCATCTCATTTGACTCTGGACAAAATTAGAGGGTCTGGGAATGATTGAAAAGGAATCAAAGGACTGAGAACAGAATAGATCCAAGAGCTTGGTGTTCAGTAATAATCTCAGAGGAGAGCTGGACCTCATATAACCCCACAGCCATGGCAATTTACTTGTAGTATCTAGTTCCCAGAATATTTGACCCAAAGGTATTCAGGTTACCAAATAATCTGAACTCCAGTACTTTGTAGCTATGGCCAATGGCCGGATCCTTCTTCCTGGCACCATGGATAGGTAAGAGGTCTTTACCCTTTTCCTATTTGCCATGTTGCTGTCCTGGTGATCTTTGTCATCTGGACTTATGTGAACACAAGCGGCAAGATACTCACTTATTTCTGTGATGTCCACTAAATCGGAGTTGAGCTCAAGACTTTCCATGGCTCCCCAGTAGCTAGGGGTGATTTTGAAACTGTGAGTAAGTGAGATCTGAGGGGAAGTGACTCAACATAAGAACTAGTCTCCTTGTCTTATCTTAGAAGAAAAGAGGAAGGGAAGAAAGGAATACTGAGCTGGACTCTCGTAGGGAGAAGGTTTGGCAGGAAAACTAAGAAATGGGCTTCTGTGTAGTTCTGAATGACCCCAAACTTGGTTCCTCACTATCACCAACCTCCTTTCAACATGTCATTAGGGAGCATTCTAATCCAATCTGACTAGCATCCTTATGAGAAGAGGAAATTTGGACACATGAAGAGATACCAGGAATGTGTACACACCATGAAAAAATCATATTGAAGATGATGACAAAGCAGCCATCTACAAAGTAAGGTGAAAGGCCTCAGAAGAAAAATAACTTGCTGACAGTTTGATCTTGGACTTCTCATCTCCAAGACTGTCAGAAAGTACACTTCCATTATAGCAGCACAAACAAACCTATATATAATCCTGCTACACTAATAAGTTTCTCAAAGCTGGCGTCTTCTGGAAACCTCAACACATAAATTTAATTGAAAATGGGTCTTTGCAAGTGTAATTCATTCAGATGAGGGCATAGTGCTACAGAAAAATACATACAAAGAAGAGAATAGATGCATAGAGTAAACACCATGTGGTCATGGAGACAGGGATTAGAGTGATATTTTATAAACCAAGGAAACCCAAGATTGCTGGCACCACCTGAATTTAGGAAGAAGCAAAGACGGATCTTCCTCTAGAGCTTTCACAGAGGGCATGGCTGTACTTACACCTTGATCTTGAACTTTCAGTTCCCAGAACTGTAGGATGATGAAGTTAGGTTGCATCTAAGCCATCTAGTTAGTGGTATTTTGTTGTGGCAGCCCTATGGAACTAATATGGAAATCTATAGGACCAGAACTGAAATGAGTAAGTCACATGATAGGGATTGCATTGAGTATGGAGTGGGTTGGGCTCCATGGGAAGGTCTGGACCTGGGTGTTCCTGGATATCATCGGCTTGGGCCTAGGCTGACTCTTCATAGGAAACATTAAAATTGTGGCTCAGTGCTACAACACTGACCTGTATTCATGAAGCCCATGGGTTCCATCCCCAGCATGGCATTAGAGAAACCCTCTGGAGTTATAACTTGTCTTATGCTCTCATTGTTTCTTTCCTGAGTCTAAGCACCTACAACTTCACCTTTATTGTGAGTCTTTCCTACAGTCCTCCTTCATTTTTTCCAGGTGTAACTGTGAAATCTTATGTCGAGCATTTCTTTGGTTTTCATTTCATTTATACATTTGAGTATGGTGAGTAGTGGGTTGATCTGAAAGTAACCAAATAGCAGGGACTTAAAGAAGATGATTCAATTCTCTTACTCGTTCTGTACAACCAGAGGTTGTTGGTTCAAGGTTATTACAGTGCTCTACAAGGTCTGGCTCTTCTATCTTGTTGCTTTATGAAATGTGTTTTCTACTCTCCAGATCACATTATAGTGCAAAACTACTGCTGAAACTCTAGTCATTGATTCTGTATGCTAGTTATTAGAAAGAAGAAAGGAAATAGCAGAAAAATGGCCTAAGTATTCAGCCCAAGTTTACTAATGGAGATGTCAAGGACATATCACATGACCATTATGCTACATCCCTTTGGTCAGAATGTAATTACATTGCCACATCTGTGACTGAAGCTGAGCCATGTGTGTATATATTGAACTCTCAATGGCCATATGCCCAGTGACAAACTGAAGTTTCTGTTACTATGGAAGAAGAGCAGATTTTAGGCAACCATTGGTGGTCCAACATTAGAGTGTAGATATGCTTATTTTTCTAGGAATAAATTCTAGGACTCTTATCAAATTCTCAAATGTCAAGGATGAAAACTGTTCATGAGTCATTGAAATGAAAGTGCAGAGACAGAGAGCTAAATTTATACAGAGACAAACATGTGAGTGTCTCTGGAATAGGAAGTCATTATGGGCTTTGTGAATATTCTTGGAACTTCCTGAAATTTCATGTAAAACCATGTGAATACATGCATTAAGGAGGATGTGAAGCTTTTATCATACTTTTACAAGAGTCCATAATCACTCAAACATAATAAGACCCATAGATCTCATCATAGATCCCATTTACCAGATGGAATAACTAAGACTCTGAGGAAAAAATTCTTGCTCAGAGTTACTAAGTGACTCAGTGAAGCCAGGATTGAAGCCTCAATTGAGTATGCTGTCTTTTATTTAAAATATATTTATTTCAAAAATCAGTACATATTTTAGTACATAATGATTGTATGTATTGCGGGGAGTTAGTTCATGTACATAACACATAATAATTCTTTTTACATTCCCTGTCACTACCATCCTTCCCTGCTCCTTCCAACTCTTGGCTACTTCCCATTTGCAAGAGCTCTATTTCCTTTTTTTTTTTTTGATTCTTCTTTTCTCTTCTCCCTCCCCCTTTCTCCATCTGTCCCCAACTGATGCAATTTTCACTGTAGAGGTTTTCCATTTCCTTGGTTATGTTAATTCCTTAGTATTTGATTTTTGTGCACTTTTAAAAAATTTTTAAATAGAATAAAACAAAACAAAACAAAACAGAATAAAGCAAATCAGAGCAGAATAATGCAAGTAATACATGACTTCAAAACAAGACAACAGCAAATCAACAATGGCTACCATAATGTCTCTTGTTTTCTTCAAAATAGCTGTCCATACCATCACACAAAATAAAATCAAACAAAACAAAACAGAACAAAACATATCAAAACAAAAGAATGAAAAGCATTACAGGACTTTTAAAAAAGATAACAGGAAATTAATAATTGCTACCATAATGTGTCCTATTTTCTTCAAAATAGCTATCCATACCTTCATACATAATAAAATCAAACAAAACAGAATAAAACAAATCAAAACAAAAGAATGAAAGCATTACAGGATTTCAAAACAAGATAATAGGAAATCTAGAATGGCTACTATAATGTCTCCTATTTTCTTCAAAATAGCTGTCCATACTTTCACACATAATAAAATTGAACAATACAAAACAGACTGAAACTAATCAAAACAAAAGAATGCAAGCATTCTAGGATTTCAAAGCAAGATAATAGGAAATGAACAATGGCTACTATAATTTCTCTAATTTTCTTCAAAATAGCTGTCCATACTACCACACATAATAAAATCAAATAAAACAAAATGGAATAAAACCAATCAAAACAAAAGAATGAAAGCATTATAGGACTTCAAAACAAGATAATAGGAAATCAACAATGGTTACTATAATACACCCTGTTATCTTCAAAATAGCTGCCCATACCATCAGACACAGTAAAATCTAACAAAACAAGACAGAATAAAACCAAACCTAACAAAATTATGAAAATTATACAAGAATTCAAAAGAATATAATATGAAATTAACAGTGGTTACCACTTTCCATTTTCAGGCATTTCCTCCCCTATTGTGCTTTTTGGATCCCACTAACTCCAGTTTTTTATGCTAGGGAGGTAACTTGGTGTTCACTTGTATGAGTCCAAACCATTTCACCCATGAGCATGATCTCCAGTTGCATCCACTTACTTACAAGAACCTCGATTATCCTCCTTTGTAGTTGGGTAGCTTTCCGTTGTATGAAACTACTGTATCTTTCTTACCCATTCTGCAAGGGCAAGTTACCCTTGCTTTTTTCTGGTCTCCTGTTATGTAGAACAGTTGTTTTCTCCCCTTTGATTTTCAGTCTATGAATTTCTTTTTGAGTTAACTGTGTTTCTTGTATACAGTATATTGATGAATCTTGTTTCTTGACTAACTCTGTTTCTTTTTATTGGTGAATTGAGGTCATCTACATTAATAGTTACAACCAGCATACATTGGTTGTCTCTGCCATGCTCTCCTCCTGCCACTGGCCCTCCACTTTTCCCCTTTATTCAATTGCCTGTCCTGCTTGGTGATCCTCCTCTGCTGCTGTTACTGGATCCATGGTCATCTTTATCCCTCTCTAGAATATCCTTCAGCACTCTGTAGGGTTGATTTGGTGGTCATAATTTCTTCAGTTGTTCTTTATCATTGAAATGTCTTATTTTTCCATTAATTTTTGAAAGATAGTTTTGCAGGGCACATCAATCTGGGTTGAAAGTGATTTTCTTTCAGCGTTTGAAACACTTCACTCCAAACTCTTCTTGACTTGATGGCAAGTCTGCCCTGATTCTGATTGGTTTTCCTTTATAGGTGATCTGTTTCTTTTCTCTAACAGCTTTTAATATTCTGTTCTTGTTCTGAATTTCTGGCATCTTGATTATTAATGTCTGGGTATAGATTTACTTTGGTCATGGCTAGTTGGAGTGTTATATGCCTCACTTATCTGCATACAAGAACCTTTTCCCATGTTTGGGAAGTTTTCCGCTATTATATCTGTAGATAGTCTTTCTATTTCATTTGTGTTGATACCTGCTTCTTCACTGATATCTGTCACTCTTAAATTATTTTTCTTTGCATAGTCTTGCAGTCATTGAATTTTTATTTCCCTGTTCCTTGCTATTTTTAAGAGATCTTTCCTTTCATGACCCCTAGCTGTGATTCTGTCTTCAAGATCTGAAAGTTTATGTTCAGTCTCTTTCAAGTGGTTTTGCCAGCCTGCAATTGACTTTTTAATTATCTGAATATCTTTTTGAATCTGTTTCATGCCTTGTAATTCCTTCCTATAATGTTTATTCAAGGTTTCTATCATTTTCCTATGCTCTTTTTTTTAAAATCTATGTCTTCTTTCTTTCTTTCTTTCTTTCTTTCTTTCTTTCTTTCTCTCTCTCTCTCTCTCTCTCTTTCTTTCTTTCTTTCTTTCTTTCTTTCTTTCTTTCTTTCTTTCTTTTTTGCAGCACTGGGGTTGAACTCACGACCTTGCACTTGCCAGGCAGGCACTTAGACCGCTGAGCTAGATCCCCGGCCCTCTATGTCTTCTTTAGATATGCTCAGCAATTCTTTCAATATGTTTGTGATTTGTTTTTTTACTTGAGACATTATTTCTGATTTGATTACTTTTACAGTCTCATGAAGTTGTTTCTTTACTTCAGTTGCTATCCCCTTGGAAATTTCAGGTGTGTGACTTCCATTTTCTTCCATGACTGTATCTCCCAGACTTGTTCTGTGTGGGCTGGAGGCCTGAGATTTCCTTTTGCTCCTTCATCTTGACATTGTCTTGGGTTCCTCCCAACAAGCTGCTTGTGGAATCCTGGGCGTTTCCCATGTTGGCTTCCCCTCTGTGGTGTAGGGGAATGGGGCAGGCACCTGGGTTTCTCTGACCCCAGGTTTATAGGGAGGTAGCAGGGTGTGGGGTGGGCTTCTCCAGACCTGTGCAGCTGCACTGAAGCTTCCTCAATGGCCAGAGGTGTGTTGCTATGGGTCTGCTTCTCTCAGCCTGTGTGACTACACCAGGACTCCCCTGATGGTAGCAGGCACACAGTGGTATGTTTGTCTGATTCTTTCAGTGGATTCTGGCTGCTCAAAGGAAGCAAGGGTCTCCAATGGCAGCCTGCAGGTGCATGGGGCATATCTGACTGCATTTCCCTGCCTGTACTGGCTGCCTACACAAAGCAAGTCCTCTGACGGTGGCAGCAGCAAGTGGGGGGAGATTCTTTTTTACACTTCTCAATCATTAAATTTTATACTTATTTGTATCATTTTAAAGAAAAAACCAACAAAAACAATGGTACAAAATTTCAAAATAAGATTGTGTGAGTCTCTGTCTCTGTCTCAGTTTCTGTCTATCTGTCTGTCTGTCTGTCTCTCTCTCTCTCTTTCTGTGTTTCTATGTCTATTTTAGCTAAATGTGTTTCTGTTTCTCTGCATCTCTCTTTCCCCTTTGTTTCTCTCAGTCTTGCTTTCTCTGTCACAAGATACCTGGTGTGACCTACCTCATGCTTTCTCTGTTTCCCTGGGTTTGGCTCTCTGAAATCATTATTCCTCTTTAGTTTGTTCCCTTTTTTAGTTCAAGTGTTTCCACTCTTGACTTCCTATCTTAGAGGTGAGATTGTGAAAGGAAATATGCTAAGGTTACTTTCTCTCTTCTTTCTGGGCTGAATGGGAACACCAAATGTATAGTTACCAACACACACACACACACACACACACACACACTGCAGCATAAGACAGATTACTTCAAATGTGTGTGTATGTGTGTGTGTGTGTGTTCAGTGTGAAGTAGGGAGGGTCAGAATAAATTTGTGTGTGTGTGGTCAGTGTGAGGATAAGAATAAGAGGAAGAGGCAAAAGCAGAGGGTGAAAAGACATAGCCTGTTGCTGAATCTCTACCCTATGAAAGACAGTCGGGCAGCTGATGTAAAGCCCAGAAGGTGGAGCATGATCGATTGAGTCTCCCCAGAATTTCCACCACTCTTCCTGGACACAGGACATCTCTTCAGCTGGCCAAACCCTATTATCAAAACCTGAGGGTAACCTAAGGAGTTCAATTTTCAAGTCTGAGAATGTGAGAACATTTGCTTTTGTTTATCAATATACACACATAGGATGTAATACACAGGATTTTGTATCAGAAAGGTAAAGAAGATTTGAAGCTATTAGGTTTAAAAAGTATTGAGAATCACTTACTTATATTATTAAGGAGAACACTCACTAGCAATGTCTTTAGAAGTTATGATTTCCTCTAGAGATGAAGGCTCAGTGCTGGTCTCTTCTTGGATATAGAAAACACACACACACACACACACACACACACACATACTTACACATACACAAGCTAATTCTGACAAAACAACAAAAGTAATATTTGACTATTGTTGTTTAATATTATCCTGAGTAGAATGCAAATTGTTGTACAAACCTTTTCAATTTATTATTTCTCTTGCTATTCTAAGATTTCATCTTTATTAAAGAACTAAGTAGACTCATCTCTAACTAGAGGATCAACAAGGGAGTCATCTCTGTAGTTGATCAAGACTTTCTAAAACAGCATGGTTACTCTACTTGAAAGGGAGGGCCATAGATTAGATGAGTAGTCCAGTGTAGAAAAATGGAGTCGAAATTTGAACCTAGATTATCTGAATCCTGAATTCAATAACCAAACCAGATATTCAGCTGCCTCCCACACCTCTCTTGAGATTTAAAATCTCAAGAAAGAGGAATAGCCAGTGTAGATTTTCCCTGGGAGAATTAAATACTCAGCTGGAGATTATAGGTTACATAACCACCACCAGATAAAGCATTCTCTTTCCTGATGGCATCTACATTTGGAAAACTAGAATCTCAGCATGTTCACGTTTGTGTGTCAGCTGGTCTTCCAGAACTATTTAGGTGCAATCTAGACCCCAGGACACAATCACTTGACTTGGAACCATGGAGCTGGGAGGAGCCTTCACCATCTTTTTGGCACTCTGCTTGTCTTGCCTGATCATCCTCATTGCCTGGAAAAGAAACAACAAAGGGGGAAAGCTGCCTCCAGGTCCCACACCAATCCCTTTCCTTGGGAACGTGCTGCAATTCTGCACTGATGGAAGTTTTCAGTCTTTAATGAAGGTGAGTCTGTCTACCTCTTCTCTTAGGGCTGGGAGTAACTAATCTGATAGCCAGATGCATTGTGACTTGTAAAACACAGACTTATGGAAACAGTTTGTAATCTTAGAATTTCAAAACTCCAGTTCTTAAAATCATGGAAACATAAGCTCTTAGAGCTTGGAATAAAACAGTCACAATCCTAGGACTTTGGACTCATATCTTTAAGCACAAGGACTTGTACTTGGATTATTTAAGAACTTTGAGACACTATATCATGAAATCTTAAGATTCTAGAAATTTTGCAGTTTTGAGAGAGTAGTGTGGGTCTTGGATTTCATCTAAATCAGATACATCATTTTATAGCCGCGGAAATTAAGACTTGCAGGTATAGGGGTGATTCTTGTTCAGGATCACAGAAGTCAAGATTTTCATGTCTTTTCCACAATAGTCCTTCCAAGCAGAGAATTTACCCTTATATATTCTTCCCACATTTGTACCCCTGAAACCTCCACATTCTCAAGTACTTGACTGATTTATACATCATGTTCCAATGCTCCCCCATCCCCATGTTCTTCTTCACTCCCAGCTCCACAAGAAATATGGTCCAGTGTTCACTGTATACATGGGTCCCCGGCCAGTAGTTGTTTTAAGTGGATTTGAGGCACTGAAGGAGGCACTCGTAAACCAAGGAGATGATTTCAGTGGACGTGGAGATATAGTTTCAATAGACCGAAACTTCCAAGGTTATGGTAAGTAATGACAACGACAACACAAATGATTAAAAATGATTAAATTTTCAAATTCTTTACCAAGCCACATATTTAGTAATTTCTAAATATGTCTTACAGTATGATAACTCTTTGTGTAGGTATATTGATATATAAGTGTGAACTTCTGTGTACACATATTTGCATGTCTAGAAAATCCAAGTGGTATACAGAAAACAGAGTTAATATCCCTACCCCAGGGACCTTTGTGTGGCATTCTACTCATACCTCTGCCCCCTTTTATGCATTCATGGAGATATTCTATAAGAAACCCTCCTCAATCTCCATTGGTCATTCTTAGCCTAATTCTTCTACTTCAGTCTGTATAGCTTTTGAGGATCCTGCAGGGAGAGAATCTTCTTGTCCTCATTTTGGATGGTTGAGAGGTGCTTTCTTTAAAGAATTTTCATAGTCCATCCTTGTATAGCACAGACTTGAGCACAACAAAAGGAGGACAGGCAGGAGCCTGGTATTGAAATCTTGGCAGGTATAGCTTTGGCAAGTGGAGAGCGATGGAAGATCCTTCGACGCTTTTCCCTGACTATTCTTCGGGACTTTGGGATGGGAAAGCGGAGTGTTGAGGAACGTATTCAAGAGGAGGCCAGCTTCCTACTGGAGGAACTTCGGAAGACCAAAGGTATGTGGGCCACATGGGGAAAGGAGAGTAGGTAATTGGGTGGGTATAGAGAGCTAAGTCATGAGATGATGTGCCTGCATGGAAGAAAGCTGTGAAAGAGAAAGGATGAAAAACGGTAAGGATTCACTCAGATTTCCAGCAAGTTTCCATATTGGAAATGAACATGGAATTTTTTTTGTTGTTTGTTTGTTTTTTGGTATCAGGAATCAAATTCAGAACCTTCCACTTGCCAGGTAGGCACTTGTGCCACTGATCTATATCCCCGGCTCTTGGAAAAATCTTTAATCCTTCTGTTTACACTTGATTAGAAACTTTAATCAGTGGAGTCTGTGAGCTCATGAAATTTCATGTAAATTTTGATGGTGTATATGTCTGTGTCTTCTTCTGGAGACAGGATCAAATTTCATTGTGTTTATACTTTTTTATTGTGCTATCTAAAATAACATAGAATGTACCATCTTGGTGATCTTTTCTTTTCTTTTCTTTTCTTTTCTTTTCTTTTCTTTTCTTTTCTTTTCTTTTTTTTGTACCAGGAATCAAACTCGGGACCTTGCGCTTGCCAGGCAGGCACTTGTGCCACTGAGCTATATCCCTGGCCCTTCTTCACCATTTTTAAACAAATATTTTAATAGTATTAGGTATACTTACCTTATTGTGGAACAACCATCTAAAAGTTTTTCATCTTGCAACTTTGAAATTATTTATCCATTTTTATTATATTTTTAAAGGAGACCAGTTTTCCCCCAAAATAAGGTCTGGAACTAATGTAATTTATAGAGAAAAGACACAGGGTCAAGGAAATACAGTAACAAATAGCAAAAATGTAATAATAGAGATACATGTATTTAAATTAGAGGTCCCTCTTCTGAACTCTAGGGATGATTTACAGGGCCTATGTAAAGGCTCTGAATGGCTACATATGCCCAGAGTTATTTATAAAATTATATACTTGTGAGTATGTACATTTTTCTAGAGAAATTATTCCTAAATCCACTTACCCGACAGCATTCCATTTGACAGAGGGTACAGCTGAGGCCTAAGGAAGGATTTTTCTTGGTAGGCTAGATGGAATTATTGGTAGACCTAGGCAGAATCTAGGTTTCCTTCTTTTTTTTTTAAATGTGTTTCTTACTATCATATTTTCTCCAAAATCTGTGACTCTATCACAAACACAATCAAGTAACAATAACAAAAATAATGATTAAGTTCCACCAGTATTTCTTGAGTGTTTATTATAAGACGGGCACTGTGCTAAGAATTTTACATGGATAATTATATTAAATTTTCATGAACTAATAAGTTGGAGTTTCTTACCCATTTTGCAGATTGGGAAATCTAGAGTCAAACACAAAAATCAAATAACTTACACATGCTATTACGCAGCAGATCTAGGTGTCAAATTCACTACTGAGGGGTTCCACACTTTGTATTTCTAACTATGGCCCTCAGTTTAGACAATTTCCATTACACAGGTGCCCCAATTGAACCTACCTTCGTCTTGAACTGCACTGTCTCCAACGTCATCAGTTCTATTGTCTTTGGAAACCGGTTCAATTATGAGGACAAGCAATTCCAGCATCTGCTGTGGATGATCAACCAGAGTTTCATTGAGATGAGCAGCCCCTGGGCACAGGTGACCACTGGTGTCTTCTCTACCCAGACTTTGATGTTCATTAACTAAGTACTTCCCTATATCTCCCTTAATCCTCTCCCACAACCTTGGAAGGTCATTTGGTTCCTGGGGTCAGTCACTCATAAACCTCCTTTGCCTCTTCCCCACAGATATATGACATGTACTCGGGAATCATGCAGTATTTCCCAGGAAGACACAATTATGTGTACAACTTGGTAGAGGATTTAAAAGACTTCATTGCATGTAGGGTCAAGATCAACGAAGCATCTTTTGATCCCCAAAACCCTCGGGACTTCATTGACTATTTCCTCATCAAGATGCACCAGGTACCTAATCTTTTATTTCCAATCCATTCCTCTCAACTCTCCAGTCTCTTGTGTCTGAAGATTTGAACCCATTTACAAAGGTTAAAAACAGCAAGTATTATTTCACATGATTTATTTTTATCAATAGATGAGATATAGAAACTGTGATGCTATGGACTCTTACACACATAAAACAAACTTCCTAATTTGATGAAGCCAAGCAATTCTTTTACTAATATGTATCAATTGCACACATTAGTGGGTGATAATTAATGTTTTTATACATGCATTCAGTATGCCCTGGACAAATTCAACATTCCACTTTCTTTTCAACTTTCCTTTTCTCTGGTAATCACTATTCTACTTTCAGGCAGACATTTTTTAAGCTTCTCCTTACAAAAGTGAATTACAGTGTTTTTCCTTCTGTGTCTGACTCATTGCATTTAACATAACGTCCTGCAGTTCCATCCATTTTGCTGCAAATGACAGGATTTCCTTCTTCATTATGACTGAACAATACTCTGGTGTGTGTGTGTGTGTGTGTGTGTGTGTGTGTGTGTGTGTATCTCACATTTTCTATATATAAAATAGACTTTGAATCTAGAAATTTTAGCAACATGGAAACGTAAAATGTTACAGCTTCCCTATTATTTATGCCAGAGACATTTGCATAAAGGTAGAACAAGCCTTGTAAGAAACTTAGCTTAGTCTTTAAACGTGTTAAAAGCTTAAGGCCTTAAAATGTAGAAATTTAGAAGCTTAATCTATCTATATCGTTTATTCTTAGAATTTTGGAGATTTAGAAATTTATGTTTTTATTAGAGAAATTTGGAACTTGGTGATTTAAAATTATACCTCAATTTTCAAACCTTTCATGTGATTCTATTTTCTTCTCTTCCCATTCTACTCTTTGTTCACCCATGCCAACCACACTGACCTCTGCCTTGCTATTCCTCTAACACACCAGGCACACTCCTGCATCAGGAATTTTGCTCCAGTTGTTTCCTCTCCTAGACTTGGTTTACTCATCTATTATATTTTCATAAATCCCTGCCCTTGAGACAGAGAGAACATAAGAAAATAAAGACACAAAAGGGTGATTCTACTTACTATCTCCCTCACTTTCAGGAAAAAAATAATCCCCATACAGAATTCAACCTCAAGAACTTGATCTGCACCACTCTGAATCTCTTCTTTGCTGGTACAGAATCAGTGAGCTCTACACTACGTTATGGAATCCTGCTGCTAATGAAGTATCCTGAGGTGCAAGGTCAGTGTTCAGCATGAACTACTAAACAGGTACCTCTCACTTCTAACAGGAAGGAAGATATACTGAAAATTTAGAATCCCATACCTCTGACTCTTCACCCTTCAGTACTTCAGGATATGTCATATTGAAATGTCTGATGTGGGAGGCCACTAATTTAGTCTTTGAACTTGTGACTGTATTTGTTTCCTATGACTGCCAATACTTAGTATTTTAAACAACATAGATTTATTATCTTATAATACTGAGACCAGACACTCAGAAGGATTTCATTAGGCTGAAACCAAGGTTGAGTCTAATTCCTAGCCTTTTCCAGTTTTTAGGGCTGTATTCTTTGTATTTAAGGGTGCAGGACTTTCTTTCTTGCTTGCTTGCTTTCTTGCTTTCTTGTTTCTTTCCTTGGGTTTTGAGACAGGATCGGGCCATGCAGTTCAGGATAGCCTTGAACTCACTGTATAGCCCAAGCTGGCCTTGAACTCAGCAATCCTCCTGCCTCAGTCTCTTGAGTGCTGGAATTGCAGGCATGAGTCACCATGCCTAGCTACATGACTCTTTTTCACATCTTAAAAACCAGTGGTATAGCACCTTTTCTGTGCTTAAAGCATTTGTTTGCTTTCTTGTCATATCTCCTAAATCTAATCCTGTTTATATTTTATACAGACACATAAGACTTTATTAGGGTCAATCTAGCTAATGTAGGATAATCTCTCCATAAAATCCTTAATTTAATGATATCTGCTTTAAAGTTCCCTTGTTATTCTCCATACATAACATTCACAGGTTTTAGAAATTAGAAGTGGTTATCTTTTCTTTAAATTTTGTTTTATTTTAAAAAGAATAAAATAAAACAAAACAAAGCAAATCAGAACAGAACAATGCAAGCAACACAGTACTTCAAAACAAGACAACAGGAAATCAACAGTGGCTACCTTAATGTCACTTGCTTTCTTCGAAATAGTTGTCTATATCTTCACACACAATAAATTCAAACAAAACAAAATAGCATAAAACCATCAAAACAAAAGAATGAAAGCATTATGGGATTTCAAAACAAGACATTAAGAAATCAACAATGGCTACCAAAATGTCTCCCATTTTCTTCAAAATAGCTGTCCATACATTCACACATTTCGAAATCAAATAATAGAAAACAGACTAAAACCAATTAAAACAAAAAAATGGAAGCATTACAGGACTTCAAAATGAGATAACAGGAAATGAACAATGGTTACTATAATGTCTCATTTTCTTCAAAACAGTCGTCCATACTGTAACACATAATAAAATCAAATAAAGCACAACAGAATAAAACCAATCAAAACAAAAGAATAAAAGCATTATAGGACTTCAAAACAAGAAGATAGGAAACTGGCAATGGCTACCATAATGAATCGTTTTATTCAAAATAACTGTTCATACCCTCACACATAATAAAATCAAATGAAACAAAACAGAATAAAACCAAGTAAACAAAAGGATGAAAACATTATAGGACTTTAAAACAAGACAATAGGAATCCAACAATGATTATCATAATATATCCCATTATGTTCAAAATAGCTGCCCATGTCATTGGACACAGTAAAATCTAACAAAACAAGACAAAATCAAACCAAACCTAACAAAATTTTGAAAACATTACAAGAGTTCAAGACAAGCCAATAAGAAGTTTACAGTGGTTACCACCTTCTCCTAGGTGTTTCCTCTCCTATCGCTTTCATAATATCTATTGTGCTTTTTGGATCCCACTAACTCCTTCTATTTTTTATCGTAGTGTTCACCCATGTGCATTCAAACCATTTTGCCCATGAACATGATCTCCAGTTGCATCCATTTACTTACAAGAGACTCAAGATTATCCTACTTTATAGCTGGCTAGCTTTTCATTGCATGAAACTACCATATATTTCTTAACTCTGTGGTTGATGGCCAAGTTACCATTTTTTCTGTTCTGATCTCCTGTCATGTAGAACAATTGTTTTCTCCCCTTTGATTTTCAGTCTATGAATTTCTTTTTGAGTTAAATGTGTTTCTTGTATACAGTATATTGATGGATCTTGTTTCTTGACCCACTCTCCCTGTGTTTTTTTATTGGTGAATTGAGGCCATCTACATTAATAGTTACAACCAGCATACATTGGTTTGTCTCTGCCATGCTCCCCTCCTGCCATTGGCCCTCCACTTTTTCCCTTCATGCAATTGCCTATCCTGCTTGGTGATCCTCCTCTGCTGCTGTTACTGGAACGATGGCCATCTTTATCCCTCTATGAATTTCCTTTCATGTTAAATGTGATT
>RJWT010016742.1:0-11103 GCA_004365215.1 Cuniculus paca | reverse complement strand
ATTAATCTCCTAGTTATACTCAGGACCCCTTGAGGCATAAGGTCTACCAGATGCCCAAACATCAAGACATTCATGATAGCACCATGACCAGCTATTTTTTTCAAATTTTTTTCTGTGTTTGACATCAACTGACTCTAAAGGACATTATTTTTTAAAAATCCCATTGCAGACCTCCAAGCAAAGTTCTCAAGGACAGGCAGAGAAGCACTTAGCTGTGACCACTATGAAATAGGCATCTGTTCTCCAAAGCACTGCCATGAAGTAGAGGAAGAGCTCAGGAAATCATGACTAGCTTCCTGCTCCTAGCCCGCCACTATCTCTAAAAGGATGCACCCAGGCCCTGATCCTTTCCCTAGCTCTGTTCTTAGCAGGTGAGAAGGGCCAAAAAAGAGAACAAGAGGTATCTTATTAGGGTTACATTCAGGTTAATAGATGAATTCCTTAGCACAGCCCCAGTAAAAACATCTCTGCTATGCACAGGACATGAAATCAAGGATTCAATCATTCAAATGAAATGCCGTTTTCAATATAATGTAAAAAAATTACATGCAATTTAACAAAGCCACTATTTCACTCCTTAAGTGAGAAGTGGCCCTGAGAATTATGCATGGTACTATTCCGTTATTCCTCCATATCTTCAACCACCACTTACTGGACACCTTTTCTTCTCAGACTCTAGATCACAAGTGTTAACCAGACGGGTATCTTGCCTTCGTGGAGTTTATATTTTCATAGGAGAGAGAGGGTGTAATATGTAAATAATGACTGAAATAATAAATATTCCAAGTGGTGATAAAAAAGAGAGAGAAGCAGGTGAGAAGCAGGTGAGATTTTTTTTTCAACATGTCCCAGTGAAGGTGGCAAATGAACAGAGTAGGGGAGGTCACATGGTGACCCATGGAAACATCTGGCGGGAGCCTGCAAAAAATCGAGAGTGATGACCGGGAACACACCCTGCTCATTTGAGAAACCCCATGAGTCTACAATGCTACCAGGCTGTGCTTTGCCACAAGATACCTTCCTCACAGCGTACTGTGAAAAAAACAAAAAAGTTAATTTAACAAAAAAATAATGAGTTGGTTAAATATGAGAGAACTGTATCAATGACTACTATAATACTTGCTTGGGAGTCATTTCCAAACATCTCAGGAGCACAAGGAAATGTTTAATTCTATTTAAGAAAATCTGGAAAAAGTGTTGCTAAAGGTCCTGAAGTAGAGGCAAGTTTGGGGTATTTGAGGAGCAGCAAAAAGGCAAGAGAGGGGCTGGGAAGGAACCAGCGAGGGAAGCGTAGCAGGAAGGGAATGGGAAGGAGGTTGGGCCAAACTGGCCAAGGCCTTGGGCAAGGCCCAGTCTGAGACTTGGTTCCAAGCAGGGTGGCAAGCCCCCGGAAGATGTGAGCATGGGAGTGACTGCCTCTGCTCTCTATTTTTTAAAGTTCATTCTGCTTGCTGACCGGGAAACAGACTGCAGGGGGCAGGAACAGAAGTTGGACACCAGCTGGAGGTGACAGCAACAGTCCGGGCAAGGGATCATGACTGGTTAGACTCAGCTGGTGACAACACTGGTGGTCAGATGGGAATTCAGGATACGTTTCACTTGATATTAATTACAGTTCACATTTATTGGCTGTGCCATTAATGAAGCACATAAAATAAGGGTCTGCAAAAGTTCTGATGGATAATAGAAGAGGCTCGTTTTAGGGGTGAGGATTCCAAGTCTGAAGTTAAACTCTGGCTTGCTGAGCTGCCCAACCCTCTCTGTGCAGCCAGATCTGCGATTCTTGGTGGCTCCCTTTCCACTGCCCTTCACACCCAGGAATAGGATGTGACTAGAATGGGATGTGTCTCCTCCGCCGGCTGAATGACCACAAACCTCTACCTCCAGCCTCACAATGCTTCATGTCTCCCCAGGCAAGCGATGTGTCAGACCCTGGTCCTTTCCCTCCATTACCTATTCTGTAATAACAATCTGTTATAACAATCACAGTGAATAAGACAGGAGTTCCTCCTACTTGGTAAAAATAACACTGTATCTTAGCCTCTCAAAATTGAAATGCTACAATCAAAATATGAACATTTAGCATATTACTGAGATTCAGCTCCTTGAAATAAAATGTATAACCATTTCAATCATTATTGTAGCCACTTTGACTGCCTCATGGAAGGCTGTAGGCTTTCCTGTACTCCCTATGTTTTCTACTTGTTGGTCTTCTTGCGGATCTCCCAAACCTGGTTATTATTAGAGAATCGCTAACTCATGGCTATAGTAATATTACATATGCCATCCTAGTTTTTAATCATTATAATCCTTGAAAAGTAAATTGTTAAAAAAAACAATTTTTAGATAAGGTTTTGATACCTTCAAAAAAAATCAAAATACTATTTCCTTAAATAATAAAGAGTCACTTGATATAAAATTTTGATAGAGTTATAGGAAGGGGGATGGGTAAGGCTGGTCAATGGGTGGGAAGATACAATTAGGAGCAAGAAGTTCTAGTGTACCATTGTATAGTAGGATGACTACAAGTAGCAATCATGTACTGCATGTTGCAAAAAGCTGGTAAAAAAGATTTTGAATGTTTTCACAATAAAGAAATGATACATGTTTGAGGAGATAGATATGTATAACCTGAGTTTGACATTACACACTGTATGCATGTATCAAAATATCTCATGGTACCCATTAATATGTACAATTTTTGTATTTCTGAATCAGGTAAAAAATTTAAAACTAAGAAACATCGCCAAATAATGTGAGAAAAGAAACAGGGAAATAAATTGACAATTAGAAGTCATATAGGGTAGGTTGGGGGATTAAGATGAAAGAAAAGTTTTTACTGTGTATCTTGCTGTATTTGGCGAAGAGAGTTGAACTGAATGACATTTTTCCTTATTATAAACTTTACTAAAGGAAAAAAAAATTGGCACTGAGTAAGAGCAACGAAGAACTTGAGGGGGCTTTCAATTCACTGAGTGTGGTGGCTGTCAGCCCTAGCTGCATGTTAAAATCATCTGGGGGGAGGTCCCGGCCCTCCTACACCCCAACGGACAGCATGCCTTTGCACAGATGGGACTCAGGCAGCCATAAGTTTAAAACTCCCCAGGTATTTCCAAAATGCCATCAGGGCAGAGAACTGCTGATCTAAACCAAAATTCCCTCCAGGGGACTTGGGCTGGGGCTCACCATTGCAATGAGAAAGCCCACTGAGGCACAACCACAACTGCAACCTGAGTTTGGATAACTGCTGCTTTGATTTGAGTGTAACATCCCCAACCCAGAAAAGTGTAAGGGAACAGGCAGGGTCCTCACCAATCACTGTCCTGCTGACTCTATCACGCAGGCATCTGACTCTCCACCTTCTGGTCAACCTTATCAGCCAAAGTAGTCTAGCTTGCAGCAAGGTGAGGCTGAAAAGCTGAGGTAGGACCCTGCAGCAGCAGCAGCACTATGATGACTGATAAATATTCTTCTCCTCCATGGGAGCACCATACTAGTCACCAAGTTCACATTCAAAGACTCCAATGACAGGCTATTAAACAAGCAAACACAAAAAGATTCTAATGTGCAGCTAGGGCTGACAGCCACCACACACTGTGAATTGAAAGACCCCTCAAGTTCTTCATAGCTGTTACTCAGTGCCATTTTTTCCCCCACTAGTAAAGTTTATAATAAGAAAAAATGTCATTCAGTTCAGCCTACAGGTGCGCACAAATAGCCTTTGACTAATCCACGTTCAGGAACCTGACCTAAGAAGTAATCATGAGTATGCACCCATGTCTAGCTACTTAAGGATGTTTACTGCCACACCGTTCATGTAAAAGTGGAAACGTCACTGAAATATCACGGAAGAAGCATGAAGGAAATTTCAAAACGTGCCTTTAAATTTTAAAGAGCTACAATATATAGAGGCAATATTTTCCTAATTTGGTAAAAGTAAATACATATAATACAATGAAGTAATCAGAGTAGTTGGATTTTTTTTTAAATCTTTTTTTTTTTGTTGCGGCACCGGGGATTGAACTCATGACCTTGCGCTTGCCGGGCAGGCGCTTAGACCACTGAGCTAGATCCCCAGCCCCTAGTAGTTGGATCATTAATTTTTGTTTTCCAGAACTGAGGACCAAACATATAGCCGTGTGTATACTAAGCACTTGCTCTATCACTAAGCTATCCCCAGTCTCTGGTTATGACTAGTTTTTATTATCATCCACACTCTTTTTAAATGTTTTACATTTTCTAATTTTTCTATATGGCATATGTATTTCATTTAAAATAAGAAAATAAAGGTTATATAACATATATATTTATCTGTAAAGCTGCAGGACAATAAACATATGCACAGAATTATACATGATTACAAATTTTTTTTTTAAATTCTGTTATTCAAACGGTTTCCTCTAGGTCTTTTTCCCCTTAGATCAAGGACACAAACCAGAGGTCAGTTTTACGCCACATTTTATAAAATGCATACATATTTGTAAGAAGAGACTCAAATTATACTGACTTTACTTATATGAGTCAAAAACTAAGCAAAATTTGTATGGCATGGAATTGTACTTTGTCATGAAATTAGAGAATGTCATATTGACACAGTCCACCTTGCTGTGTCTCCAGGTTATTTAACAATATTTACTGAGCACTTTTCATGTGGCAATGACCTTTTTAGACTTGAACAAAACATGTGAATGGTAAGTAAAATGGAGCAGAGATCTGAAGAGTGTGCCTGGGGAGTAGGTGACACTGCTCTTTCCAACAGAGTGGCTACGGAGTGGCTTCATGATGAGGTCTCATGGGGAAGGGAGCTGAAGAGGTGGCCCTCCTGTGGGTATCTGGGAGGACACTGCAGGCACTTTCCTCATCAATGAAAGGGAAAATATTTTTTGTCATCTGCCATTCTTTGGGCCACTTGCAATTACATTTGTAATGAAGGTTTAGTCAACTCATGGCTACAGAATAGCCACATGAATAGCTTCTATAAAATGGGGGACCAGGAAAAAAAGTTAACGGGTAAAAGAGGCACTTAATGTGTGTTCAATGATAACATCTAAGAAAAACCTCAAATCTCTGCCTTGTCTATAGTGTAAAAGTAGATGTGAGTAAGAAGCTAAATTGAAGGCCAGCCTACTCAGTGACTTTGCAAGACCATCTCAGATGGATGGATGGATGGATGGATAGATGGATGGATGAAGGACTGAATGAATGACTGGTATGTAGCTCAGTGTGAAGGTCTGGAGTTCACTGGTTACCGGAAAAATTAAAGCCATTTATGATGGAGAGATACCACGATGACTTGGTTAAAAAACAAAATATTTCCTGAAAACCTTATCTAATACGTGTACTGATTACAAAGTCCTTCCTCAAAAGGATATGAATGAGCTATTTAATACAAAATTTCAAAAATCTTTTTTTGAAATCCCTATTTGTAATTTTTATTAGTACACATTTGTAGTTCATAATAACTACATTCACTGTGAGGAGTTAGTACACATGCACATTCTTAATTCTTTTACATTGCCTCTGCTCCATCTCTTGGTCCTCTTCCTATTTACAAAAGGTCTCCCTGTTATCTTTTATTTTACTCTTTGCTTACATTTTGGGTTTGTCATATAAGAGAAACCATGTGATATTTAATCTTGCATGTATAATTTATTTCAATTGTGAAATATGTTCATGCATTGAACATGAAATTACCCAAAAACCCAATGAGTAGGCTTTAATTTTTTTTGACAAACAATATTTCTAGTAAAAAAAGTTTTCCTAAATACCAGTATTTATCATGGAATCAAAAAAAAGGCTACTTATAGAGATTGATTTATAGCCACAAAATTGAAACAGTAAATAATGTTCCTATTTATTATAGAAAAAACAAGATAACCATAATCATTAATAGTTTGGCTTCAATATATAAAGCATCTTTATCCTATATAAATTAAACTACCAAGTGACTAATCCCTCAAAGTTTAAAAGGACATTAAAGGTTGTATAAAAAAGTTCCCTATAAAAAAGTTCCTATTTATAATTGTGACTTAGTAGAATAATTGTAAAATCTAACTCTGCCTGATTTCTCTGGATTTTATACTGCATGCCAACAAAACACTCAGGATCTGAGATAATCTGAATAGGATGTGAATTTCCTCTTAATTCAAATTCAGCATCTCTCACTTTACATTATGAAATACACGGAGCACCGATGTCACTTCAGTCACTCAGCAATAAGTAAGATTCTCTTTAATGTATGCACAGGTGAGGTATTTCTTCTAGGAATAAACTAAAGACTTCTGAAAGCTGTGAACATACTGAATTCTTTAAAATATCAAGTTTCATGTCCAGAAAGGCAACAATAATAATCAAGCACCTTCCTTCCAAAAGTGGAGAGGTTTCTAGATAAATTAACTTTGTATCAGAGGCATAGTATGCTTTCTGAAAACAGTAAGAATAAGCAATAAATAAAAAGCTCTAGGTCCCAGAAAGTTCACCAGGTTTCATGGCCATAAAATTACTTCCTTCCTTAAAAATTCAAGGAAGTTTTAAGAAGGAAAGCACCAGGAGAGATAAAGATCAAATTCTTAATACATTTATGAATAAGGTAGAATTCCTTCCAAATTCCCCAGATACGTATTTCTATGACCGAAATGTGTAAACAAGTCATTTAGTTTCTTGAAATGACCAGGCCTTATTAAGTTACACCGCCAAGAATGTTATTTAACACTTAGGATGAATTATGTCTTTTAATAACAGAGGCAGGAATTCCTGGCTATTAGATAGCCGTCTGCCAGTCCAGAGACATGTGAAAAGTTACACTGTAGGGCAAAATAAATAATAAATACACCCATACATACAGAGTGGGAAAGGTGAGACTGTCTGAGTATGGAAAATTAAGATCGAGCATAAATGACAGAGTTTCTGTATAATGGAAGCTGTTACAAATAAGTTTCTTAAATAGTTAAATGATAGAGAAGCACATAGCCACACTTTCAGGCTTGGGAAGCCTTTACGATGTCACCCACTGGAACTCTGTGCATGAATCCTGTGATCACCCATTCTACAAAGTTCCCAGTCGGTTTCAATCTGAACCCCAAAGAGAGCCTAACCTCCCAAAGCAACCTCTTCCATTTCTAAACATTTTTGCCTTTATAAATGTTTTTCCTTTGCTGACCAAAAAGGCATCTGTTTTCTGGAACTTCTCCTCACTGACCTTCATTTGAGCCCTGAAAGCTGGGGGTCCCCCCTCCCACAGACCCTGGGCCTGAGGCAGAGAACATAAATAAATAGAGCAGGCCAAGAGCCATCGCAAGCGCTGGGGACCTGTGCCAACTGGAGACACGCTCACGCAGCCAGCCAGCTACCTCTTGCCAGGCTCCTGCTGCAGGATTTTCTGATCAACGGAAGCCAGAAATTTGAATCTTAATAGATATATCCTGCTTTTGTTTTCGTTTGTTAACTGCATACAGAGGAGTACATGTTAAGAGTTCAAACAGTTTTTGAAGATCATTTTGTCCAAACTTCACATTTTATAAAGGAGAAAACTGAGGCCAACAAAGAACAGAAAAAGTGACTGATTCAAAGCTGAATGGTGAATAAAAAGTAGGCGTGAGAGAGGAAAGACCAAACATCAAGTCCAGCTTCTCCACTGCAGAGACACTGACCTCGAGCCAGGAGTGCATGTGCCTACAGACCTCACACAGGAATCGGCTCCAGACCCTCGGGCCCATGGTCAAGTAATCACTGTCCACACCTAGTTGCAGAGTGACCTTTCAGGCAAAGAGGGTAGATGGAGCTAGGGCATTAGACTCAGCAGAGAGACTGCCTGGGTCCGCAAGTCTTGCGCTCCAAGACTAAATCGCCTCTCTTTGCCTCGGTTTCTTCATCTAGGAAATGGGGCTAATAAGGGTATCCACGTCAGTGCGCTGTGAGAATGAAAATAATACACACAAAGTACTTAGGACATGTCTGGCAGAGAGTAAGCACTACTGGGTCAATATTACCACTTCCCAAGACAGTGCTACGATGTGCTGAAAAAGAAAAGAAAACTTACCGGAAAAACAAAATTGTACATAGATATTTTAGAAACACACAGGCTCGGAAAAAATTGAAAGCAGCCAATTCCATTACAGAGGTAAAGGCAAAGGCTCACTTTAGGAACTAAAGAACTGGCTACAAAGGCAGCATGAACCCATGGATTAAAGAGAAGCACCACCCCCTGCACAGGACAGAGCCTCCCATTTGATCGCCTCAACCTTGGAGAAGCCAAGAATTCTGGGCTTCTCTTTTCCCAGGGCTATGTCTGTCCTCACAATAGTTTCTTCAGTCATCCTGTCTCTCCCCTCACCCCATCTCCAAGTTGCTATTAGGAACCCAGAGTCTCAAAAGCTCTTCCTACACGACTAGAGGTTTAATTTCCTCTTAACTATGCACTGGTGATTGATGAAAAGCTAGCACGCACGCTCTTTCCAAAAGGAAAAAAGAAAATGTTATCACTTCCTCTACATGGGAACTCAGGCATCGCTCACCAACACACGCTGATTTACCTCGTGGATCTTACTGCATTTGCATTTCAGCCACGAGAAAACACAAAGGCAACTGGGGAATCCTAAGATGCTCGCCATCGGTAGAGGGAACTGAAACACCCTGTCTCAAGTCACTGAGGCTGTAACAGAAACAGGCATAGCTGCTCAGGTCTCTAAACAGGAAAGGGTAAATAAGGAATCGTTCCCAAGGCTGCCAGGGCCTCACTAAGCCTCTGTGTGATGATGGGCCAGCCCGTGCCTCCTCTACATCACTGAGTTCACTGCTTGTGAGGGTTAACATTGACTACCATGTGCCAGCTACAGATGCAGATGCTGTCTAGGTATTAACCCATTTAATTCACATGGCAAGGGTCGTAGTCAGAGATTGCAAGGAAAACAATCACATACAGGACACATGCTTATAGTATTATATCACCCAAGGAGTCAAATACAAAGAAAGTGCAGGAAATCCAATCACATACTAAAGACCTAGGAAATCCAGCTGAGGGCCTGGGTCTCAGAGCAATGTCCTATATGAGTCCAGCTGAAGACCTAGAGCCCATGACAATGACTCATGCAAGTCTGTTTCATGGATCTGCACTGGGAAGGCCCAAAGGTCAGGGGTGGAAGCTAGAAAGTTTATGCCAATGGGATGAAGGATCTGTGCCAGTAGTTTGAGGATTCTGCACTGCAGCCAAGAAGCAATGCTCAAAATAAGTACCAGGGCTCCCCAGAAAAGTACCACAGCCATCTTCAACAACAACGAGGTCCCGAGCTCCTCCAATGAAGAGGACGGCTGAGTCCATATCAGGAAGCCAAAGTGACAAGCTTCTCCTGGAGATTGAACAGTACACATCTTCACCTCCAGAGCCAGGAAGTGATGCTCAAAGTAAGGACCAAAGCTCCCCCAGAGTGAACCCCAGCCATTCTCAGTGACAGGTCCCAAGCTCCTCCAATAACAGCTCAGTTCAAATCAGGGAAGCCAGCATGATAAGCTCCTCCAGGAGAACCAACGGCTCCAAACAACAACACTTAAGAGAAAACACAATGCTACTCTTCCTTTCCAGGTCTCCTTTTTAAGCTGGCAACTTTCCTCAGGCGGGCCACCTACACTCAGCACCACGCTGATTCAGTTCAGCTGGTGTTTAAGTTGACCACCATTTTTTAATCCAACACAGCAAGAAACTGAGCTGGATGCTACTATCCCCTCATCACAAATGAGGAAACTCGAGCCCTGAGAGGTAGAATAACTTGCTCAAAGATACACAGTGAGAAAGTAGCAGAGCCAGGACACAAAGCCAAGGGGCTGGTTCTCAAGGCTGTGTTCCTAGTCAACCACTCCCCTCAAGTGCTTCCAGAAATTTCTGATATCACTTTCCTCGAGTACACTGAAAGGTGGCTCCCAGGCAGGCATCAAGAGACAGCTCCTAGGAGATAACTGGAGTCTTACTATCTCTATCTGCACCCAAATACTCGCTTCTGGGTCTCCCTCCAGGTGGAGGCTGCTTTCCCAGATAGCTCTGTGCTTACATCCTCTGGTTGCTCTTGCAGTGAAGATGCGTATCCCTTTCTAGAGGTTATACAAACTTCTGGCCCAGTCTTTTCATCTCACGGAGAAGCAGATGTTCTACATGAATCATCCCTCTCTCTATTCCCTAAGACAAAACATGTATGAGTTGAAAGTCACTGGCTGATGTGGTATTGGCATAAGGGGCGAAAACAGCAAAAGGAAAAGCAGAAAATGGATTAAGAGTATGTCAGCAAATGACTATTACCCTTCAGGGAAATACAAACGAAACTCTCAATGAAGAAAGCACTTCACATCCACTTGCATGGCAAAATAAAAAAAGAGATAATAACAAGCATTGGTGAGGATATGCAGAAACTGGAATCTTCATGCACTGCTGGTGGAGATGTGAAACGGCTTAGCTACTTCTAGAGAAACTCCGACAATTCCCCAAAAGGTTAAACTGTTGAATAACCATGTAACCCAGAAATTCTCCTCTTGGGAATATACCCAAGAGAAATGAAATGCAAAAATCTCTGCATGAATGTTTATAGCATAATTCATAAAAACCAAACAGGGGAAGCAGCCTCAGTGCACAACAATTGATGAGGAGGTTTTGTTTTCTTGCAGTGTTGGGGATTGAATCCAGTGTCACACACATGCTAGGCAAGTCTTCTGCCACTGAGCTACACCTCCAACCCACAACTGATGAAAAGATAATAAAACATGGGGTATCCAAGCAGTGAACTATTGGGCAGTAAAAAGAATGACATACACCACAATCTTAACGGCCCTTGGAAACAAAGAAGCCAGTCACAAAGTCTATCTTGTATATGAGTCCATTCATATAAAATGAACAGAAGAGACAAATATATAGAGATGCAAAGTAGATTAGTGTTTGACTAGAACTGGAGGCTAGGGGAATAGCTGCTAAGTTACAAGAGTTCTGTTTTTGTTTTCTTGAATTAGTGATGATGGCTGCATAACTCAGCCAATACACTAAAAACACTGAGTTTTATTATTAAATGACTGAATTGTAGAGACTAAATTACATCTCAAGGAAGCTGTTATACTGTGGGAAACAAT
>RJWT010016741.1:0-19689 GCA_004365215.1 Cuniculus paca | reverse complement strand
TTTTTTTGCAACAATCCATAGCCATCCCTAACTTTTGATGGATTCCAAAATAATAAAGATGCACCAAAGGATTAAACAAATTAAAATCAAAACAGACAACAGCACCAGCAAAATCTTGGCAATGTAGTCACTGGAGATACAGTAAAAGCTGTCTTTCATCATCAGACAACAGGGCATTGGATGAGTTATTCTTCTTCCTCAGTCAACAACACTTAGTTCATTACTTACAAAGTGGAATTAAGAATATTTGAATGTCTCATAAGGCTACTGTGGAAGCATACTATCTTAGATTCTTCAAGAGGAATCTTTATTGTATAATGTTAATAAACATTTTTGGTAATTTGATTAGTTTTTAGAATATGTGATACTGTGTTTGTGCTTCTCTATGCGATTCCTGTACTGTGTTAGGCAGAAAGAATTCATGGGTAGAGGAGGCCTCCTGCTCACAATGATCCCAGGGTGCAGATAGTAAAGATATGAGAGATAGAACATACAAATAGATCACTAATATAGTTAATTGTGAAATAATCTGTGTATGGTCCCATCACTCCAAAAAGCCCATTTATTTTTCATTTAAGAGATACTTTTAGGTGAAGCCTTAGAACAAATTCACACTCATGTTTCCACATATATTTAGCAAGTAGCTCTAACTTTTATCAGTTCCCTAAAATAATGCCTGATATTCAGGATGAGTGATAGGACACATTTTCCCTTTTAAAGCAATAAATGGTTATGGATTTTTTCCCCTGCAGTAATGATTGCACTTAAATGTGGATCATGGACTCTTCTGGCCTGCCCTCTGTCCCACATACTCCCTGCTCACGAGCTTCTCAGCGTCGGTGATGCACAGATCTAACTATAGGGCTGTCATCAGCTGCCTGGTGATCTACCTTAAATAGAGCAGTCAGCCATTTTGTTTCGTCCTAGAATGTTCTTCACTCACGACCCAGAGAGAAAAGGAGAGCTAAAGTGTCCCACCATCAGCTCGGAGAAGGCAAATGAGGCTTTCCATTGTCCTCCCCTTGGACTATAAGTCAGGGTATAAGAAAGTAGCTGTGGTGACAGAATAAACAAGCTCATTTCACTTTCAAGTTTAAAGTTCTTTGACCCATGAAATAGTCGTCTTTGTCAGAGATGACCTGGGAGAATGGGAAATCTAACCAAGGAGAACTGAAAGCTGTATATTCCTGTTCAGGGACAGTCACTCAACACCACCACAAGCTAAATCTCTGACAGGAATAGCCAGCACATGTGAACCACATAGCTCAGAGGGATGCTGACACATGATACATCTTGCATTTTAATCATTTTTGCCCTTTTACTGCAATGTTGGACTGATATTCACTCCTGGTGTTGTGTTCATCGGGCATAGAGAAGTATGTTTAATGTTTTGGGTTTTTTTTTAGAATTCTGGCTGTTTTCTCTGGCATTGTGCTTTTGGATTTGGTTCCTTTTCAATGTTTGGCCATGTGAAAGGGCTGGAAACTATTTTTACCAACACCATTACTGTGGGTCTTAGAGACAAGCAAACATGAATGCAGATGTACTGCAAAGGTCATTCTCCTGTGCTAAGAGATCCAGTTTGGCACCTTGGTTTAAAAAAAAGAAGACTGGATTCAGATAGTCATAGGTTGAAGGCCTGACTCTGTCACTTATGAACTGAGTAACACTGGGAAAGTCGTGTAACCATTCTGTGCCCCAACCTTGTATCTATCAAAGAGAACATACTAGCACCCACTACCTTCTAGAGTGGTGGTAAGAATCAAACTAAAATACTGTAACATGATAACATATAATGACTGTTAATTAAATATTCGCTGATATTAAAATTGCATTAATTTCTAAGCTTTGATTTCTTTGTTCTTAAAGTTGTTGTGTTGTGGTTTGAAGGTTAAATTAAACAATCTAAGGGAAAATTTCAATATATTATCTGGTAGAGAAGAATGAATGTATTATTATTGATGAAGCAAACACTTTTGAAATAGGCTGCCAAGCCTCATTATCTTTTTATTATGTTAACACCTGTTCTCTTTATTTAATTACTTCATTCTAATATAGTGCTCTTTTCTAAAATGAACACTGTTGTAGAGGTGAGAGTAGGAAAATCCCTTCTTTTAATCCAGTTCCATATTCTAGTCATTCAACATGTTTTTTCCAAGTACATTTTGTCTCCATTTTGGATAAAAAACAAAAATTTTCTGCTCATATGAAGTTTATAATTAGCTGGGGTCTTAAGGTAAAAATGTACCCATTCAACAAGTTACTAGTGGGTATATGATATGCTTTG
Organism: Cuniculus paca; assembly: GCA_004365215.1. NCBI lineage: Eukaryota > Metazoa > Chordata > Mammalia > Rodentia > Cuniculidae > Cuniculus > Cuniculus paca. The sequence goes on along the minus strand of RJWT010016741.1, from coordinate 17,402 downwards.
GTCAACATGTTAGTAATAAGAATAAATATAAAACGGGTGCCTTTAGGATGTATAAGGTCAGCTGGGAATATGGTAGGAAGAGCTGGATAGAGACTGCCTGGATTAGATGCCAGGCCTCCTCTTGTCACCATGAGATTTTAGGTAAGTTATTTAACTGCTCTATTCAGGGTTGTCTCATAAGCACAGTGCCTATTACATATTCTGGGATCAGTGCATGGTAGCTATTTTTAAACATATGTTTTTGTTGGGGGTAAAGCACGCATGTAAATAACCATAACATAAGAAGTACAGTAGTATTGCTATGGAAGTTCAGAAGTGAGATTACTTGAACTTCATATAAGAATATGAGGTTTGAGCTAAGCTTGGAAGGATAGATAATGTAAAAACATTGGGCAAATCAGGACAGCTTTAGTACTAGAAATAATATGAGGAAGGGCATGGAGGTACAGAAACCCACTGTCTTAGTTACTTTTCTCTTGTTACTGAGACAAAATACCTGACACCCAAAGTTAAAGGGGAAAGGTTTATTTAGTTCTCAGTTTGTAGAGGTTTCAGTCCATAATTGGTTAACTCCAAGGCAGTGTAGTGCATGGCAGAGGGGCAACAGTTCATGGCAGTGGAAGACAGCAAAAGCAAGCAAGGGAAGAGAGCCAGACAAGCCTCTTTCTGTCCCTTATATCGTATCCAGTCTACCAGGATTAGGGCTGTGCCAATCCAACCAGTGGACTGATCCAGCAATCACCCACCCTTAATTCCAGCACCCTTAATACCAGAATTACACTAGAAATTAATCACACACTCTAGATTCAGCCAGCTCTGAACAAACCCTATGACCACATGAGGCTTTGGGAGACATCTGGATACAAAACATAACACCCACAGAGCTCTACAGGAAAGAAGGTAGGAAAATAGGGTGGGTATGTGGAAGTTCTCAGATGCTCATTTAAGTTTATATTTGTTTTGCAGACAGTGTAGAGAAAGTTATTGAGGGTTTTCTGCAGGACAGTGATAAAGTCAGAGCCACATTGATAGCAGACCTGAGGAAGAATGTTAGCATAGCCTTGTCTCCAGGCTCTCCTTCCCATAGCTCATGGGCAGTAGAAAACAGGGAGGATTCAGAGCCATGGGTCCAAACATGGTTTGCACCGAAGTTGGAAATGCCATTAAACATACACAGGGGTCATAAAAAGGGTAGATTGAAAAAGAAGCCTTTTTAGTGCACAACAGCATGTTGGCTTGAGTTGTTAACACGGAAAGGGATACGTTTAGAAATAGGTAGAAGTTTGGAACACTTAGAAGTGCTGAGGTTGGAGGCACAGATTGCATAATAGCTCCTCAGATTTAAGGCTGAAAACATGAACAGTGGTTGAGATTGCCAAGGGAAAGCAGCCAAGATAAACCCTTGGAATGCCCCATCTTTAGGGTGACAGAAGAAAATGGCGATGGGAAGGCTCCATTAGTAAAGGAGGAGATCTAGACAAATAGAGTTAAACATGGGACTGGAGGGATCTCATGAAGAGCATTTTGAGGAGACTAGGGATGACTTATTTGGAAGGCAGTAAAGCAATAGGAAGGAAGAGACAACACTAGAGGTATCAAGTAGATCTCAATTGTATGCAGGGTTCTATAGAGGGGGAGTTGAGGGTACTTTAAAATCTGGACAGAGACTTTTGACTTATTGAATAAAAAGCAGGAAACTTTTCTGTGATCCTAAACATACTATTTCATAGGGACATAAAAAATTAGACCCTTTATGCATAAGGACAGGGGCTGAGTCTGAAAAGTCATCTTATTCTTCCCTACCATTACTGTTTACCCAGCCCCAGCTTAGCATTTTCTTCTCTTTATTTTGTTTCTCTTTCTCTTATAGACAAGAGGTGTCCTGTTTGGTATTGTCTAGTATCTTCCATAATTCCTCCAAAGAAAAAAGGAAAGTTTTATGGTCTTTGAGTGAAATCAAAGTTGAAACAAGCTGAATATAACTTACCAGGAGACCATAAATTTGTAACGGCACAAAACCCCATAGATATTTTCTGTGTCAAAACTTCAACCATTCTTCTTCCTAAGGCAGAAATGATGAAAATGAGAGTGGCTTCGCTAGGCTAGGAGTCTGGATGAAGTTGATCAAGTCTAATGAAAGCAAGAGATGGTCTGGCTCACAGAGTGGAATAGTTTACTTTGGAATTTTAGAAATGACATCATTCCAAAGTTGTGGCAAGGAAATTTCATGATAGTGTGTTCCTAAAGCAGACTAACAATAATTAGGTCCAGGTGTTCATTTTGGGCAGTTTGTCTGTGTAAACCCTAAAATTACTTCAATATGGCAAGTGGGGGAAAACTGATGAGCTGCCATTTTCAGCATGTTGCTTCAGTATTACATTTTTAATGGAGCTTGCCTTATAAAACCTAGCATATGCACAGTGCCCTTTCAGGGCTGTCATTGGAATACAGTCAATAAATGTATGCCCAGTTCACTCAAAATTTTTGTTGGATTTCCTCATTGTCATTTAACAGTCAGATAATTAATGGGAGAAGCAACTAGAATATTGACAGTTTACCAAAGATGTGGAGGGTGGTTGTCACTCCAAAATGGAAAAAATTTTACACATGAGTAAAAGAGGAGTCATCTAAATTTGTCACTAGGGCTTGTGAGAAGAATAGAAGCTTCTGAAGAGCTAGAAGCAAGATGTAGAAGAATTCATAACCTCCAATCAAAGGAGGTTCCTTGAAAATGGTATCTATGGGCAATGCCCAGATGTGATTTAGGACAACATGAAGCAGCAAGAGAGATATATTAGAAGGGACAAAGGACAGTCAGTACCTGAATGACTAAGTTAAGAAAAGCTGGTAACATGAGAGGTTTGTGTTCTGTGTTGTACTAGGGAATAACAGAAGTAATGAGATGGGTTGAAATACTCATCTTCTTGAAATTTTTATTTTTGTTATATGTCCACAATACATAGTGATTACATTCATTGTGACTCATTCATTGTGACACATTGTAACACATCTAAATTCTTTTTACTTCCCTTCCCCCCCTCCCTCCACTTACTCCTCTCTTTCTCCCTTTCCCATTTACAAAAGGTCTATCTCCCTGTTTCCTATTGCCTATCTTTTATTTTGCTCTTTAAATTAGTGACATTTGGGTTTCTCATATAAGGCAGACTGTGTAAATTTATGTGTTTGATTTATTTCTCACCATTATCGTCTAAGGTGCATTCATTTTCCTACAAAAGACTCAAACCTTCTTTATGGCAGAGTAGTATTCCATTTTTTATAAATACTTCATTTATGCATTCATCTGTTTTTTCCAATTTTTATTAATACAATATATATTTTCAGTATATAACAATTTCATTCCCTGTGGAGAGTCAGTACATGTACATAACACATCTAATTCTTTTTTCATTCCGTCACCTGTCACCTCCCTCCTCCCTTTCTCCATCTCTTGGTCCTGTTTTGATTTGACAAAGCATTATCTCCCTATTTCCTATTATCTACCTTTTATTTTGCTCCTTATTTATATTTTTGGCTTCATATATAAGAGAAACCATGCAATATTTAAACTCATGTGTCTGACGTATTTCACTTAACATCACAGTATCAAGGTGCATTCATTTTTCTACAACTGACACAAGTTTATCCTTTCTTGTGGTATAATAATATTCCATTGCATATAAATACCATATTTTTAAGATCCATTCATCTGTTGATGGATTTATAGGCTGCTTCCAAGATTTAGGTGGTATTAATTATGCTGCTATCAACATAGATATATATGTATCACTATAATGTGCCTCTCTTTCGAGAAGTTATCTAGAAGGGAAATAGCTGGTATAAATGGAATTTCTATTTTTAGTTCTTTTAGGAATCTCTACACTGATTTCCATAGTGGTTGTACTAGTTTACATTCTCAGCAGTGGTGTGGAAGGGTTTGTTTTCTCCTACAAGCCTCACTAGTGTTTGTTATTAGTTGATTTCTTGATGGCCATTCTTTCTGGAGTTAAATGAAATCTCAGTGTTGTTTTAATTGACATTTCTCCAATTGCCAGTAATTTTGAACATTTTTGCGTGTATTTATTGGTCATTTGTACTTCTTCTGAGAAGCGTCTGTTCACTTCATTTACCTGTTTTTTGGTTGGGTCTTTTATTTTGGGGAGTCTAATGGTTTTGAGTTCTTTGTTCTAGATATTGGTCTTCCACCTGAGTAGCTGGCAACATATTTTTCCCATTCTGTAGGTTGTCTCTGCATTCTGTTGGTGGTTTCCTTTGCTTCATGGAAGCTTTTTAATTTGATGTGATCACATTCACTGATTCCTGTTATTGTTTCTTGTGCAATTGGGGTTCTGCTCAGAAAGTCCTTGCCTCTGTGTTTCTTGAGAGTTATACCTATGACTCCAAATGGAATTCAGTGTGAAGATTTCAATGTGAAACACTTGAAAACTCCAAATGCTTGTCCATTTGAGGTTCACAAGAACAACAGTTTATGTATGGAGCAGAGGTGGGTGCAGGTTGCCACATCAGGGGGTGTCTGCATCTCTGTCAGCATTAAGTATAAGCATCTAGACAAACGTGGAAAAAGTAGACAGTATTTGGAGTAGCATTATTTTGGCCCAGAGTCTCACACTCTTGTGAATGTCACTCAGACTGCTGACATAGGAACATGCTGGTTGAGGGCTGCTATTCAGCAACTGGTTATCAAATTAAGGCAAGTTCATTCATCCCATTGGTTTCTTGGCAGCCTGCGGTACAAGGATTATTGGACAAGAAAAGTGTACACTAACAGAGACCTGGTGTGAGGTCATGCCAGGGTGGGTTGGGCACCTTAGAATGGAGAGGGAATGGGAAATGAGATTGTGTAAAGAGACCCTTCAAGACGCACATTGGAGGGAAAACTGCCACATTTCAGGATTTCGCTGGTTTGTGGAAAATCTGGTGCATAATCACACTCCTGTTTTTCCCAGATGACAGTTCTGGATCCTTGTTGATGTTTGTTTGTTTTTACAAATGAATTATGTATAGTTAGGAAATACTTAAATATTTCTCAACAGAGGGTATTCTCAGTAGTTTTGATGAAAAAAGTGTGCACCTTGAAAACTGTCTCTTATATTACAGATCACTTAACTTTCAAGACCCCGCTTCTCAGTGAAAGCATCAGCTCTCAGTCTTTGTAACAGCAAGAGCATTCTAGTTATTGTTAGTGCCTCTTAGGAGGCTTCAGAACTCCAGCTGACACAGGATCTGGGGGAAATCACCACCTTGGGCAAAATGTCATTTTTTTGAACCCACATTTTGGAAGCAGTGATATCCTCGAGTTTTCTTCCATCTCTATTAAAATGAAGAACAAAAACTCTGACTTCAGTATAAGCAGAGGCTCCTGAATTTATTACTGTCCCAATTTGATAATGAACAGTGACATTTCAGAACTTTAGCAAAACTTTGGTATCCTTTATCCCCCGAGTATTCTTTTCATATATCTGCAATGCTTTTTTTTTTAACATTTCCCTATAGACCCTCACCTATTTTTAAACACCACTGCACATCTTTGTGGGCATCTGCTTACTAGTAAGCAGGTTCATACTCCCACCAGGTGGGAGTACTACTTTTCATTGACAGACGTATCACAGACACAGTTTAAGAAAAACACATCACAAACACAGATTATGAAACACCATTTGTACGTCGACTGCCTTTCCAACACTCCCAGAGAAACCCAGCTCTTATGGGACCTGAGGACAAGACAAAGGAATAGATGTGCTAGTGCTAACCAGGAAGCTCCAGCCAGCTCTCCTTTTTGGTTTCTTCTGTAACTGCTCATTAATCCTTTTAATGTTTGAAATTCAGTGGCAAGCAATGAATTGATAGAGACTGAAGACTGACAGATGGGTGGAATAGGACTGGAAATAACTGTGAGGAGAATGTTTTCCTCTCAACCTCCAGGAGGGCTGAGCATGAAGTGTGCATATTAGCAGACATGGAGGGCTGCTTCCTTTCCAGGCATCAAGGGGAAGCTACTAAAATAAAGCTTCTCAAATTTTAGGAGGGCTGTTTTGGTTGATGCTACTTAGGAAGGAGATCCCTGCCTGGGAATTCAGGGCAGCTCTTCTGCTTAAGTTTAAATGTCTTCCCATCTGTGTCTTCAAGGCTTCTTTCAGTCTTCTTTTGCCATGGATCTGAATTCATCTTCTGTGACTTTCCCTGCTTTTATCTGTTGTCTCTGGAGAAGGCACTTCCCACTCTCTATATTGCCTTCCCCCAACAAAACATATCTACTGTCTCTATACAACCTACCGTGAGATTGCCCTCCACTACTCCCACTTCCTCTGACCTCTCCCATGTTCTCCCTGTCAATCACATCCTATTGCTTTATTGAGTTTTGGGAAGATTGCTGTGATATTTCCTTATTCACTCAGGTGTTGAAATTATTTGCTCACTTATAGTGTATGCTTTTTATATATCTAAGAAGTGAAGCCCATGATGTACACGTGTGAAGCACGTCCCTTCTATAGTCAGTTAAGTATCCTTAATCCACCAAAATACATGGGACTGGAATTGCTTTTGTTTTCAGATTTTTTTCAGATAATGGAATATTTTTATTAACACAGAGACATATCTTGAAGGTGGGAACCTAAGTCTAAACACAAAAATTATTTACGTTTCATATGCATCTTGTGCACAATAGCCTGAAAGTAGTTTTATACAGTATTTTAATGTGCCCATGCTTTGATTGCAACTCAGCACGTGAGGTCAGGTGTGAAATTTTTCACTTGTGGCATCCTGTCAAAACTCAGAGCTTTGGCTTTTGGATCATTTTGGATTTTCAGATTAGAGATGCTCAACCTGTGCTAGCTTTGACTAAGCTCCCCCCAGGATGGATTTGGATTCTGATTGATGATAGATTCTCAGTGATGCTGTGTGAATAAAAAATTCTTTTTCCCTAATCAAGTAAAAACGAAGTACGCACTTGCCTTTGGAGACTGACAACTTGCTTAATTCAGACAGTAGGGTGGTTGGGGTCTAGCTCAGCAGGGAGGCAGCCCTTCACCACTCACTCTGTGTGTCTCTCCTGGCAGGAAGATGAAGTGGTTCTGCAGTGCATTGCCAACGTTCACAAGGAGCAAAGGAAATTCTGCCTGGCGGCCGAGGGACTTGGGAATCGCCTGTGCTTCTTGGAACCCACCTCAGAAGCAAAGGTGAGATTGATTGCCTGGTACCTTGCTCCAGTGCCTCCCACGTAGTCATTTAGAGGAAGGAGCTGCTGGGACATGGTAATGAGGAAGAAATTTGAAAGGAGTCATTTGCTTCTCAAATGGGAAGCAGGTCAGACTTAAACCCTAACCCTTCCCCAGTTCAGGAGGTATCGAAGTGAAGAAGTAGAGATGCTCGGGGTGTCAGTGCTCATTCTCCAGGCTGCAACTCACCATCAGCACTGACCAAGGTATTCTCTCATAATGCTGCCTTTGTTGTTAGCAATTTCCAGAAATCTGAGTGCATGTTCTTTACCCCAACCTGTCATCCTATTGCTACAGAGACCCAAGCTGCTTGAGCCCTCATTGCCCATCAAGCATACCCCTTTCAGTTCTGACAGGGTAACATTCTTGTTCATTGTCTGTCTGCTGGGATCTAAGGAATCTGGTCCCTGCCTAGATGATAGCATATAATGTCATATCTAGGTGGTAGCATCTAATGTTATGTACCCAAACTTTTATTTCTTCATTTTCAGGCCATATCTGGTTTTCATAATTTGTCTGTCAAGGATATTTGTGTGCTTAGAATTCTTATAGCAAATGACATACTGGCAAGATCTGTATCTCAATCAGGGTTCTCCAGAGAAAGAGGGCCAACAGAATGGATGGATGGGTGGATGGATGGATGGGTGGGTGGGTGGGTGAATGGATGGATGGACGGACGGATGAGTAGGTAGTTTAGTTACTTTTCTCATTGCTGAGACAAAATACCTGACACCCAAAGTTAGAGGAGGAAAGGTTTATTTGGCTCATAGTTTGCAGAGCTTTAAAGTTCATAGTTTCCTGGCTTCAAGGCAGGAGGCGTGGCAGAGGGGCATTGCAGAAGAGAAATAGTCCATGGCAAAGCAGGGCAGCCAGAAGGCAGCAGGCAGCAAGTCCAAGTGACCTCAGCAATTTTTTTCTGCCAAACCAATCAGTGACTGATTTAGTAATCACTCTCTCCTAATGCCAGCACCACACACTCTAGATCCTTCCACCCCTGAAAAAAACCCCACCTATCACCACATGAGGCTTTGGGGTGACATTTAGGCATAAGCCATAGCAGTAGGTAGGTAAGTAGGTAGGTAGAGATAAATTTATTTTAAGAAATTAGTTCATGTAATTGTGCGGACTGGCAAGTCTGTAAACTATAGGTCATATCAGCTAGAAATGCAAGTAGGAGTTCAAGCTACAGAAATTCTAGAGGCAGAATTTCTTTCCCAGGAAATTTCAGTTGTTATTCTTATGGCCTTTGATGGATTGGATGAAGTGTAGCAAAGTTATCAAAAATAACCACTTTTACTTATAGTCTGCTGGTTATAGGTCTTCATTTTATCTACAAAACTTCGATTAAATAAGTATACTGTGAACTACCAAAAATAGCATACAACTAGCCTTCTCATCCTCTAAGCTCAGGTTTTCTCAACTCTTTTTTTAAAAAATCAGGAAATGATTTTTCTCACCTAGTAGCATGTCATTTTCTACATAAAAATACAATACAGACACATGCGCAATTTGGCCAAAGCCTAGAACGCCAAAGGTCTAGGCAGATGGCCACGTCTCCCAGAAGCCTCCTCCTTACATTGCTGCTTCCCTGTCCCAAGTGGTCACTAATTCCTGAAGACAAGAATCAGCCAGTACCTGTAGGACAGAGTCCCATTAAAATACATGGCAGGAAGAGAGCCAAGAAAGATTTTGAACTTTTTTGAAAGTCTTAGACTTAATTTCCCTCTGGTCTTTTCTCATTTGCTTTTGTTTTTATCTAGGTATTTTCCTTTTCATTCCCAGCAGTCTGAGATAATAGGAGGATCATTAGATTAGAAGTGAAGAGGGTAATTCTGAACCATTAGCTGGTCAAATGACCAAGGATAATTACTCAAGCTTGTTTTCAATTTTTTCATCACTTACAATATGGTATAGTGGAAGGAGCATTCACCAGCATTACAAACCAGATAGTACTAACCAGTCACCCATCAAGGGGGTCATGTAACTCACAGGAGAGTCTCTAGAGGAGTTTGAATCCTGTCTCCACCACTGTTTACAAAGCCAAGATCTGGGGTAAGGTATCTCACCTTGCAGAGTTAGTTTTCTCATTTCTTTGGTGGGAATGTAATTGTTATCCACCTTATAATGTTCTCAGGGTTAAATGAGTTAATATATGTAAAAGGCTTGTACTTGCAAAGTACATTGAGTTCTATGGAGCCATTGGCTATCAAGATTTAATTTCAGTCAAGAGACTTTGTTGATCTGTAAAATAAGGATAACTACAATTCTGGGGGACTGTGAAAATGAAGAGAAATGATACATATAAATCACATAGTGCTGAACCTAATACAACACATTTAATAAATAGATATGCTAAAACTAAGGATAATGTTGGTCTCTCTTTTGACTTACGAAGTCTGGTTTATGTGAAAGACAGAAAGATTGTGGATCAACTCCCAAACTTACAAAATCTTGAACTTTAAAATGAAAATCTTGGATTAAACATTCATTTAATTATAAAATTACATAGTTCTAGAAATGTTACTCTGTAAGCCAGATTAGAAAAAAAAATCTACATATTGTAACCTAAAAATGTTTACATTCCCCAGATATAAGCATCGTAAGTCTTATCACATGAAATGTGTTAGGGATGAGAAAATATCCTTCCTAACACCCACTTAATAATTATTTTATTTTTTCACTGTATATTTAAATAAGATAACAGACTGAATAGTCTTTAAAAGAGATATAGCGTATCATACATAATATTACCACTTTGTCATAGCAGTTTTCATTATAGCCTTTGTCCAAAGTTGTACTCATTCAGACATTATGCTTTTTTTTCTTTAACGTTTCAGCTAGCTGCATATTGCTATGGAGACTTCATGGATGCTAAAAAAAAAAACATGCATGCGGTTTTGCTGGTTTATTTTAGCTTCCTGGAACAAATACTCAGGAGTAGCATTGATTGTGTCAGGAACATGAACATTAAATCCAAGAGGATCTGCCAGCTGTTACAGTTGACATTCCCAGTATCCTGTGAATGTGTGTCTCCTTTGTTTGCAGTTTTAGGAAAGTGAATCATAAGGACTCTCACAGAGAAACAGGGGCAAATTTATGGAGAGAAAAGAGCAGATATTCAGAATTTTCTGTCACCATTCCTGGCAGTACCCTGTTAATAAACCCATTTTCAGGGAAGATCATTCTTTCCTGCAGTCAGCTAACTATGTACATCTCTCTTCTAGCTGCCTGTTCCCTCCTTTTTCACTGAATAGTACTTCTAATTCTCTACCATCAAATTTACAGTCAGTGGGGCCATTTTTAGGTTCCTAGAACCTAACAAAAGTCCTATAGTGAGGTCAGAAGGTTTATTCCTGCCAAGCATAATCCATATCAGCCACCTACAGAACCAATCAGTGACCCTGGGCATTGCTAGTCAAGGGTGTTTCAACTTCCTTGAAACTCAAAGAGTTAAAACTGAGATGAGCTCTAGAGAACAGAAAGACCTCAGAGAAAGAAGAGTTGAGATAACCTATACAAAAGATATTCCTAGCATAGCCATTCCACAAAGGGATGTCCTACGAAAGCGAGGATTAAGAAGGTAGAAAAATAAGGAGCAAATGTATAAACATCAGCTATTGGTGTGGACATGGAGGCCATGTTGCACTTGGTAGAACTTTTGTGACTTTGATTGCAGTATATCAGTAATGGTGAACCTTTTAGATACTGACTACCCAAACTGCAACCCAAAACTCACTTATTTACTGCAAAGTGCAAACACTGCAATTAAACCTGAATATCAGATGTTGGGACAACTTAGCTCACTGTGATGACTTGGCTCACATCCCGACAGAGAGGGCCCTGTGTGCCCCCTGCAGCACACGTGCCACAGGTTCACCACCGCTGTTTCTTCCTTGAATTTCTCAAAAGTGCTGATATTAAGTGAGAGAAGTGCTGTTATTCAGCTTTCCTTTCAAATAAGCACAGGTTCAGGAATTCAAAATGATCACGTTTTATAGGAAATACTCGGCAGGCAGGAGTGAGAGTCACCATTCTTTAAAAGCCACCTGCACCACAGGAACCAATATATCCCCTAACAACTTCATAGGCTTTTGGGGACCCACAAAGGACAGCCCCAGCTACAAACAAGTCATCACCCTCAGACAGTCACAAAGATATGACTTCCCACAAAGTATTGATCATCTTCCAGTTCAGGTACAGTCTGCCTGTTGGGTATCAATTTCATCAAAAGCAGTACTCTCCCATAACACAATTAACATTCCAGTTTTCACAAATTTACATTCCAATTTTCGCAAAACCAGACAGTTAACTCCAGGTCAAATTCTCGTGCAGAAGGAGAAAAAAATTGCATCACCCATATCCCACAGTAATCTTCATTGATGACAGTTATTCAATGACTGTAGCCTGCAACATCCATACCTTTCCAAATCCCATCTTATATGCTCTTTAATAACAGATCATCTTTTAAAAATGAAACAATTATGTGAACTTTTAAAAAAGCTAATTTTACTGGTGAGGAAACTGAATAGACATGATGAAATCATCTATCCTACTGCCCCATAGAAGCCACCACAGTGTCTAATGTCTTTTGGCTCTAGATGTCGAAGAATGAAGTTTCACCTCCCTTTTGGGGAACACTTTATCTTACTGATCATGGCTAGTTCAAACTGAAAAAGTCAATCTTGGAATTCAATTTTGCATTGAAAACTTCCAGGGGAACTTTTATCCCTGTTGTTTTCATCCATGTTTTGAAAATGAAAGGTAATCTGCTATACTTTCCGGAAGTTGTTTAGACTCTTAAAACCCAGGATTAAATATTAGCTATTGTGCAAACATCACTATGTAGATGACATAAATTAAGGTACAGTTCTCAGCTAAGCATAACATTATTTTCTGTTATTTTATAGTGTTTAGCTCAGAACAGGGTTTACTGTTTATTTTTAAAACTTTAAGTCTGTGCAAATTTGCAAAATCAGAGCCTCAGCCTGAGGCTGCATTCTTTTCTTTGAACTTCTGAATTCTATTTTAGTATATTGTATTCTCTATGGGCCTGAGATCTTATCAAAGGATAAGTACTATAAAACTTATTTCAAAGGCTAAACTATTTCCAAAAACTTCTTGTCATGTAATATGAAGAGACTAATAAGTTGAGATTTTGATTTTCTTAAAGCATTTATCGGGCTTCCTGTACTATATCCCAGGTGTTGTCATGATGCCTACTGCTTAAACTTTATAATCCAAAGAAGAAAATATTGTCATCACAAAGAAAGAATTCACAAAGAAAGGTAAAAGTTTAAATAGTTAAATGACTTCCTAAAGAATATTCATATTAAACTTAAATAAGTGTTAGTAATTAATTAAAAATTATACTACTCAGAGTATCATGGATTCAACTTACTTAAGGGTAAAGAAGCCATATTACTTCTTGAGGTAAGACTTGAGAAATACCCGGGCATACCTCCATGGCCCTCCTACAACCTTTCTGCATCTGTCCTGTAACTTCCTGACATTCCAAAATTGGAAATATGCATTTTGTGTAAATTGAAGAGGAACTATTAAAATGCAGATTCTGTAAGCAAGCACATGAAGCAGTGTTGAATTTTTTATAACTGATTTTACAGTGTAAATGAGACTTCTAAATTTTCTTCAAAGAAAGTTTATAAGGGTTGACTACACTGATTACTAAGCATCTCTTTTGGGATACAAGGCCCAGAGAGATGTGGTGAAAGTGGAGGGGAGGGGAGCACAGTGTCAGGTATTTCAGTGTTAGGATTGTGTACATGTCCTCTGCCTCCCACCAGTCTGAGAGCATGGAAGTCAAGACCCTGCATGGCTCTATGTGGTGTGGTGTTCATAAACATGATCCTAGAGTCAGACAGCTGTGGATGGGAATTCAGCTTACTGATTAATAGCTGTGTGACCATTAGCAAATGACTTTACTTCTCTCTGCCTCCAATTCTTCATCTTACAACAGTCTCAATACTGAGAACAAAACTGTGCTCATCTGTATTAGTCAGTTTTTCCATTACTAGGACACAAACCTGCTACCCACAGTTTAAAGGAGGAGAAGTTTAATTTGGTTCAGTGTTTCAGGGGATTCAGTCTGGGATCAATTGGTTCCAGGACAGGAGCATCATGATAGAAGGGTGTAGTGGAGTAAAGCTACCTGGCTCATAGTGACTGGGAAGGAGAGCAGAGGAATAGGACGAAGAAGGGGTGAGAACCAGATGTAGAGCCCAAGATCACTCCTCTTTGGCACAACCCAGACACATGTAGAAGTGTGCTTTCTTAAATCCCCCTGGGCAACTCCCAAACCAATCAAGGTATTAATCCACTTTAACCATCACACCACCTCACGAAATTATTGTGAAGATTCAGTGTCATGGTTTAACAGTTGTAAATTGCTTTACAACAATGGCTCATACATCCAAAATGTTATTTAAAGCAATAGTAGTGTTTATTATTCCTAACACAGGGTTAGACACACATGAAGTCCTGAGGAAGTGTTGATTGACTCTGTTAGGTTGCTCATGTACTGAATTAATTAAGCTAATAAAATACTTTGAAGGCATAGATATGAGGATCAGGATCAGGATGACATTTATAACTTTTTGGTACTGTAGATTAAACTCATGACTTTGGCACTGAGCTACATCCCCAGCCCTTTTTTATTTTGAGATAGGAATACAGTCTCACTAAGTCACTAAGTTGCTCAGGCTGAGCTGAAACTTGATCCTCTTGCCTCAGCCTCCCAGAATGCTGAGATTACAGATGTGTTCAGCATTTGTGATTTTTAAAAGTAAAATATTAAGGAGAGTCAGATAGGGAAAGTTAGGGGACAAGTGTTAAACAATGTGCGGATGGTTCTAAAAAGTAAAACCAGTGAGATACAGGTTTTGTTACTGACTTCCCATTTAATTCTTTTTGCCTTTAATTAATTAAATTTATTGGTATTTTTAGATGCACATAATGATCACATTCACCATAGGGAATTTGTACCTGTGTATGATATATCTTGATTATTCTTCTTTTTCCCATTCCCCTCCCCTCCCTTCAACCCCTCTTCCCCTCCTTATTTACAGAAGCTTTGTTTCCATTTTTCCTTCTAGGATGTCCACTATCACCACTCCTATTCAGTATAGTTCTGGAACTAGTAGCCAGAGTCATTGTATAAGAGAAAGAAAAGGAATAGAGATAGGAAAGAAAGAAGGTAAATTATCATTATTTGCAGATGATGTGATATTCTACACATAAAACCCCAAGACAAGGTTGTCCAATTTAATTCTGATGCAACCAGAAAATATACTTTGTATCATTTCAATCTTTTGCATTTAGCTGAAACTTATTTTACGGCCTATCCTATGGCCTTTCTTGGTGAATTTCTGTATATACTTGAAAAAATTCCATATTCTGCAGTTGTTGGATGTAGTGCTTTATGAATGATAAGATGGTTAGTAGCAGTGTTCAAATTTTCTATATCCTTTCTTATGCCTACTTGTTCTCTCAATTACTGATAGGGAGGTGTTAAAACCTACAATTAAAGATTTGTCTGCCTACCTTTAGTTCTGTTTTGTTTTATGTATTTTAATACTTTGTTGTTAGGTGTATATATATTTAGGAGTATTTGCTTAATGATACTTTTGTCATCATCAGATGATCCTATTTATCCTTAGTCTTAGAGCAGATCTTGCCTGATGTTGGTGTAACCATTAGCTCCCTTACACTTGCTGTTTGTGTGATGCCTCTTGTCTCCATTATGTTGTTCTCACCGTTTATGCATTTAAATTTTTGTATTTAAAATATATCCCTTATAAATAAAATATACTGTAGGTAGATGAGCCCCTGAGCTTGTTTTATAATCTCTGCTATTTAATTAGATTATTTGGTCTGTTTTACATTTATTGTAATGATCTATTTTCTTTTGTCTCTTCTGTACTTTGCTCCTCTACTTCTCTTTTTCTGCCTTCTTTAGGAAAAATTATGTGTGTTTTTTTTTAAAGTATTCTCTTTTATATCCTTTTTTGCTGAGTTCTACTTCTTTGTATTATTTTGAGTGGTTCCCTTAGGAGAAATATACAGAGTTCACAAAAATATATACATCAGGAAAATAAAAACTTGTATAAATATTTATCACAATTTATTGAGACAGCATAAGATTAATATGTTATCATTGGCCTTAACATTTGATTTAACATTATATCACATTATATACTTTTTTATATCTATGTAATAAAATATGCAATACATGCTTATTTTTTATTATAGAGAGCCAATTAAAGAATAATAAAAGGTAGAAATAATAGTCTTTAAAAACATGAACATATTTACTGTTTTCTGCATTTTTTGCTCTATCCTCTAGATCCAGATTCCTATTGGGTAGCATTTTCAGTTTGAAGAATATCCTTTAGTGTTTCTTGTGATACAGCTCTGCTATAGACAAACTCCCAGCATTTGTTTCCTGAAAATCTTTATTTTGTCCCCATTTTTGAAGGATATTTTCTCAAGACATAAAATCATGGTTTGACTCTTTTTCTCTTTCAACACTTTAAAAATGGTCTTTTTATTGTCTTTTGGGCTCCATTGTTTCTGATGATAAGTTAGCTGTCATTCTTATAATCACTCTTCTAAATGTAGTAAGGCTTTTTCTCTTGAATGTTATAACATTTTTTTTTTGTCTTCGATTTTCAGCAGTTTGAATGATGTGTTTCTGAGTAATTTCCTTTAGATTTATCCTGCCTGGCTTTTGCTGAGCCTCATGATTCTCTCAATTGTATTTCATCAAGTTTGGAATCTGGAGGCCATTATTTCTTGAAATATGTTATCTACCACCTTTATTCTCTCCTTCTGTAACTCTAATTACTTACATGTCAGATTGGTTTATATTATTCCACAGGTCACTATGACTTTTTCTTCAACTATTTTTCTATTTGTATTTCAGTCTGAATATTTCCTATTCACTATCCCAACATCTGGACTGGGTGTAGATCTGCTTCCAATGACTAATTTTTTTCAGTTATGAGTCACATTTACCCATTTCTTTTTGTTTTTTTTATTGTATACTAAGCATCATAGGTCACATTTTATAGTTATACTCATTGATGTTATCTTCCCCTTGAGAAGTACTATATCTTATTTTAGGCAGTTAAGATACTGATGGATCTCTTTGATCATACTGCTCTGGTCCATTTTAGTATTTTTCTTAGTTTTAAGGTATAGTCCTTGTTCTGGGCTTATAACCCTTTTGTGTATTAATGTAAAGTCTATGGAATTTCCTCAACCCCTCTATATAACAAGACTTGAACACCAAATTTTGACACTTCAGAACTAGTTAGCTGCTGAAGCCTATGTGTATTTTTAGCATCCTGCCTGTTGTTTTCCATTGGATACTGATATGGTCCCCTGTACAGCTCATGAATTAATCAAATTATTGATAATAGTTTGTGCATTGATCTTGGTTTTGCATTATCTATGGCAGTTTCCTTCTTTCTAGCATTCACCTCTTTAACTTCCAGACATTCTTACATCCTCGGACTCAGGCCTCTGACTCCATGGTGGTATTTTTCTTGATATCTGTATACCATGGAACCTACGAAAAGGATAGTACCTTCAAGGGAAAACTTACTTAAATATGGATATCACTCTGTGACCTTCCATTTGTAGTCGTAGTCCCTCCAGCTTTACATCACTCTCACCACTTTCGGACAGTTTATTTTTAATATTTATCCATAATATAACATTGTCATTGTCAACAGAATAGTTCTGCTGTGTCTCCAATATAGCCTGAAACCAAGGACCTCATCAGTGAACATTCATAGCTCTTCAAAGGGGTGCTAAAAGGAAGAAGAGAGAGTAGTTGTTGATGCAAAAGCTAGGCAATAAAGAAGTTTCCACAACGGCAACATAAGCATGTTTTAGAAAGTGAAAATAGAAGCTCTAGAAAAAGAAGAGATAAAGTTGCAAAAGAGAGAGAACTAATAGGTGGCAGTATAGTGGGGAGATTAAACTGAGTATAACTGTAACAAATACAGCAGAAAAAACAAGAATGAGGCCTAAAATTCTGCAGGAGCAAGGATGGAGGTTGAATACAAATAGAGGCTTATAGGAACAAAACATAAACTTGGGTAAATTGTGTTGGCTCCTCATGTGAAAATTAGATTGATAGAACAGTAG
>RJWT010016740.1:0-19694 GCA_004365215.1 Cuniculus paca | reverse complement strand
GCGCTTGCCAGGCAGGAGCTTAGGCCACTGAGCTAGATCCCCGGCCCTGCTCCTCTATTTTTTTTTTTATGTGTGTCTTCTTTAGAGATGCTTAGTATTTCTTTTATTATAGTTTTCATTTCTTCTTTTACCTGGGATAGAATTTCTGTTCTAATTTCTCTTATAGCTTCATGAAGTTGTTTCTTCACTTCAGTTGACATCGCTTCAGACATTTCAGGTGTGTGATTCTCGATCTCTTCTGTGTTTACCTCTCCTGGACTTGCGCTGCTTAGGTTGGATGGCAGAGACTGCCTTTTCCTTCTTCGTTTTGGCATATTCCTGATTTCTTCCACACACCTGGGTAGTGTGGTCCCAGGTACCCTAGCACTGGCCACAAGTGAGACTGTTCGGCTTTTCTGGCCAATGCTGGTTACGGGCATCGGACAGTGAGCACCTGTGCCTCTGCACTGAGCTGGGTACCGACTCACCTGGAGTTTGCATGGTAGCAGAACTGGCCAAGGCCTGTGAATCTGAGCTAGTTAGGAACTTATGTGATGTTGTCTGGAATGCGCACAGGAGTGGAGTGGGGTCCAAACAGCTTCCGTGGTTCTTCCCACAACCTGGAGCTGCTGGATGACTGTTTGGTTTTTCTAGTCAGTGCTGGCTATGGGTATCTGATGGTGGGCACCCATGCCTCTGCCCTGAGCTGGGTACCAGCCCACAAGGGTCCCCGGCATTTTCACAGGAGTGTAACTGGCCAGGGCCTGCGGATCTAAGCTGGTTAGGAACCTACGCAATGTTGTCTGGAATGTGCAGGGGAACTCAGTCCAAGCAACTTCCACGGGTCTGTCCATAACTTGGAGGTGCTGGAAGAAGCCGGCAGCATTTCTGGCCCCAGGTATATCCTGCCCGACCCCAAAACGGCTCCTGGCCAATCACTCTCTCCTGTGGGGGGATCGAGTCTCCTGCACTCACCACAAGCCAGTGCAGATCTCCACATCTGCCACTATCCTCCACCCCCGCACCTCTCTGCAGAGACCTCTGGGGTTGGCCGTGACCATGTGTCTCCAGGCCCAGGAGCTCTTCTCACAGGGTGAGTCTAGCTCCAGGCTAAGGCGCTGCCAGCCACCACCTTCTTCTTCATTTAAATTCTTCTTTTTATTCTCTCTGTAGGCTTCAATTCATATTTTAGATTCTTCCAGGGGACCCACTTCCTTCCTTCTTGTCCTCTCCATGATGTTGTATTCCAGTATCTGAACTGTTTCTCTCAGAGACACTACTCTGCTGCTTACTGTTCTGCCATCTTTGATGTTTCCCTTAATTTCTCCTTTAAATTGGAAAAATATTTATCTGTATCTATCTCTATATATCAGTATCTATATCTATATTTATATCTATATCTGTCTATCTATCATCTCTCTATCATCTATCACCTAACATCTATCATCTATCTATTTGTGAAAGTTATGTTGATCTGGTTTAGGATTAGTTGCAGAACCTTAAAATTGGATAGATATATGACATCAATTTCACAAAGAATTCCTTGGGAGACTAGATATTGTCATTGAGTTGGAGTTTATTATCTACCTACCCAAGCCTATGTCAGGGGCCTTCAAAAGAATTGCACATGGTTTCCACAAATCACTTTCCTGCCAGAAAGCTTTGAGCAGGAAGGAGCTAAATATTCAGGTCTGTAACTCTGACACTGAATTCTCACCCTCCAGGAGACCTTGAAAACTTGTTTGATCATGTTTCATCCATGTTTATTTCAGATCCTTCCA
The DNA here is from genome assembly GCA_004365215.1 of Cuniculus paca. Taxonomy (NCBI): domain Eukaryota; kingdom Metazoa; phylum Chordata; class Mammalia; order Rodentia; family Cuniculidae; genus Cuniculus; species Cuniculus paca. The sequence goes on along the minus strand of RJWT010016740.1, from coordinate 17,934 downwards.
AAAGTCCCACTGTGTTTTCCAGGTATCCATCATCTCTTGTAATCTTTTCTACATACCACTTGGTGCATCTTTCATTTCTCTCGACTCTCTAAAATCCTTCCTCAGTATCTAGTATTTACTTTTTTGGCTCATAGACTTTTGCATGTCTCCAAGTCTTGTTATCAACATGACATCCTAACTTTTTAGTCCCTTTACATCTCAGCCACAGACTCCTCCCATATTTATAGCATTAAAGTTACTTCACTTAAAAAGTTGCCAAGTTGAGACTAAATTTTTAACATCAAACCCTTTGCTAACTCCCAGACCTACACAAGGCTCCTCGGTACATTACTTTCATTGCCACAAGTCTTCAAACTCACCATGACCTTGTGTGTGTGACACCAGCACTTTTTCACAGTGCTTAGGTCCATTGTGCCTTCACTTTCCTCCAACTTATCTTTTAGTTCATTATTTATTGGATGTAAAGTTTACTGTAATGCTTTGCCGCTCTCTTCTTTCATCACACCTGTCTGGAGAAACTTCTAATTGCATATGTTCATGCCACCCAATATTGTGAGAAAATTACAGTTTTCACACTAAACAATCCCTGTTCATTCTCCTAATAAATTTCCTACTTGATGATATGTATATGTACTAGTTCACTATGACTATGATTATGTATTTTAAACATATACTGAAAATTTATTTTTTTATACTGAAAATTTTAAAAAGACTTAGTACTAAAAGTTTTCCTAGTTTGAAGACAATAATTCATTACCATCTTCTGTGTGCTTAGCCCCTTTTTTTGCTTTCCATATTTAGTCTCAGTTGACAATATGCTTCATATTTTATAGAGGAATCAGATGTTATTGAGTAGAATTCTGAAATCTTCACTACAATAGAGTGTAAAAGTCAATCTTTATCTGTACCTATTTTTTCTTTCTTCCTTCATTATAAATCTACTAACCCCAAATATCTTGATCTCATTTCCTCACTCTTCTTCACTTTGCATTTCTCCTTCCATATCACAAAACTTTGAAACTAGAACTACAAAGTACATTAACTAAAATGAAAAATTCACCAGATGGATTTATTAGCAAACTGGAGATAACAGAATAGAGAATCACTGAAAAGTAAAGCAGATCAATAAAATGTATTTAATAAGGAGAACACAAAGACTGGAAGGTAGTGAGTTTATGATCCAGGCCTCCTCCATTGCATCCAGAGGGTGGGCCAAGTAGAAGAAAGTAAGTTTGCAGTCTGTGCCCCTCCATTACATCCCGGATAGCAGAGCTGGCTTGAAAACAGTGAATTCGTGCTCCAGACATCCTCCATTGCATCCCAGAGGACAGGCTGTTTGGAAGACAGTGAGCTCATGCTCTGGGCCTCCTCCATTACCCACCCTGATGGCAGGGCTGACTGGAAGAGTGTAAGACCAATGGGAACTCCAAGACCCAGGACAACAGCCCAGTGCACAGAAGCACACGTACCTTTGAGGGTGAAGTAATCAGTGAAGCCAGTAATGTAGAAGTGTCTGATGTCTGAAGCAGCAGTGAAGGGAAAGCAGTTGGACTCTGGAGAACTCCACCAACAGAAGACCAGTCCCAGGCCCCATATTCAGAGGTCAGGATTGGCTCCATAACCAGCAAATCTCTGGAATGTAACATGGGCATTCTCACAGAACTGTAAACATCAGAAGCAGGTAGGTTCTTGGGATAGCTATAAAGAACCAGCTACATCTGGAGGCCCTCTCCCTTTCTCCTTGATAGAAGCCTCGATGCTAGTGGTAGAGCTATACACGTGGGAGGTTGGTGGGCATCGACATAGAAGACAAAATAAAAGAAAAAAGAGAAGGGAGAGAATGGTAAGATGCAGAGGTGGGGTGTGGCCCCAGACCCACAGCCCACCCAGCATAGGCCTGGAACACAATGAGATAGATGAAGTTGGAAGTCAAACACTGGAACTTTCTGAAATAATAACAACAGAAGTGAAAAATCAACTGGAAAAGTCTATAGAGAAAACGAACTTTCAGATACAAAAAGAAATGATGCTTAAAATCAAAGATACTATAGAAGACACAAATAAAAGAATAGATGAGCTTAGAAAAAGATGGAAACAAAAACTGCCCGACATAGCAGAGAAATGAAATCCATGAAACAGATCTAAACAGTGATCCATGATATTAAAACCTTCATTGAAAGCATATGCAACAAATTGAATGAAGGAAAGGATAGAATTTCACATCTTGAAGACAGAATTGCATCTAGTGATCATGAAAAGAAAGCTATCTCAAAAATAACAACAGACAATGAGAAGTCAATCCAATGGCTACAAAGCAAAGAAGAATAACACAAAACCAATTGGGGTCAGTGAGAAAGCTGGAGACAGCAAAAATGCCATAACAGACATAAATAGATATGCACCTAATACAGGAGCACCCAACTATATATGAGAGTTATTGGTAGACATGGAAAATCAAATAAGCAATAACACAGCTGTAATGGGAGATCTCAATACCCCATTGTCACAGAGAGACATCAGCTAGACAGAAAATGAACGAAGAAATATCAGAACTGAACCAAACCTGTGAACAAATGGAGCTAATAGGAAGAAGCCATGCCCCGAGGCTACACACCAGCTGCCTGGAGAGACCTAGTGAGCCCAGTGCAGGCCCAGAGAAGAAGTCACACCTTAAGGCCTCACCAACATTGGGGGAGCATTGGTGAGCCACCACCCTGTGCCTCTCTACTACTCCAGAACCCCAGATGGGAAGAACCCAAGTGCCTAGTCCAATCCACTACACCGAGGGACTGGCAGCCAATGCAGGAAGCACCTGGAATGCAGCAATGGACTGATTTGGAGGAACACAGGAAAAGGTCAAGACGAAGGAGCAAAATACAATCTCAGACCTCCAGCCCACACAGAACAAGTTCAGGAGACACAGACATAGTATAAATTAAAAGTCACCCACCTGAAGTTTCTGAAAAGATAACAAAAGATGTAAAGAAGCAACTTAGTTCTTGTTTTGTTTGGTTGATTGTACATGCCTAAGCCTGATGGTCTGGACAGCTATTTTGAAGATAACAAGAGGCATTCTGGTAGCCATTGTTAATTTTCTATTATCTTGTTTTGAAGTCCTATATATCATTTTCATTGTTTTGCTTGGTTTGGTTTGGTTTGCTTGTTTGATTTTATTATGTCTGATGGCAACTATGTTGAAGATAAAATATATTATGATAGCTATTGTTGATTTCCCATTATCTTATTTTGAAGTCCTATAGTGCTTTCATTGTTTTGTTTTGATTGGCTTTATTCTGTTTCATTTTGTTTGGTTTTATTCTCTTTAATATAAAATTTTAAAAAAGAAAATTTTGAATGTAATATGTGAAATTACAGTGAAAGAATGAGGAGAGAGTATATGACAAAATTTAAAAAATAGTTAACAGTACAAATTTCCCAAAGGTGATAAAAAAATTCATTTAGACATTCAAGAAATTCAGTGATCCCAAGCAGAAAATATATGCAACTAGACACATCATAGTCAATCTGCTGAAGGTAAAGAGAAAATCCTGAAATCAGCAACAGAGAAATGTCACATGACATAGGGACTAAGGACATGAATGATTGTTGGATCCCATAAACATGGAGCCCAAATGACATAATAACATCATTAAAGGAGAGAGAGAGAGAAATAGAGAGACACAGAAAGCAAACTTCTCTACCCAGTATTCTATATCTAGTGACTGTATTATTTAAAACTGAGTGGCAAGATACGATAACTTTTTGAGTCTGGCTAACACTGAGAAATTTACACAGCAGACTGTGGAGGAGTAGGCAAAGAGAATGGAGGGAAATTAGAGTTATACACTGTCATGTAACCTAAGAGAAAAGTGTCTTGAAAAAACTGAGTTGACTGTTTCAATATTGCTATGTTGTTAAGTAAAATAAATATATAAAACTGGGTATATAGCTCAGTGGCACAGTGTTTGCCTGGCAAGTGTGAAATCCTGAGTTTGATTTGTGGTACCAAAAAAGTGAAAACAATGCAAGTGAATAATAATATTTTCATATAAATTAAAGGTGAGAGAATTTGTAACTGACAGAAATATACCACAGTAAAAGCTCAAATATTCTTTAAAAATTGATCCCATAGAAGTAGAGAGTAGAATAACAGTTATCACAGGATTGGAAGAATAAAATGGAAAGAGGACAGTTAAAGGTTACATGGGTGAAACTGTATAGGAGGAATAATTTCTAGGATGGTATAATGATAGTTAATAACAGTTTACTGTACAGAATATTTTAAAATACCTAGTAGGGAGAATTTCGAATGTCCCAGATTAAGAAAATGGTAAATGTTCTTGAGGTAAAGGATATTCCATTTATGCTGGTCTGATCTCTTTGCACAATGTACATACATTGAAATGTTGTCCTGTACTTCACAAATATGCACAATAACTATGTGTCAATTAAGAAAAACATACAGTCCATCTTCCTCCTTGTCTCCCCCCGCCCCAGGTGCTAAACGCTTCAGACTGAGAGAAATAAAACTGTGTAGAAATTTGGATTTATACAAAGGAAGAAGAGGCACAAAAAAGGGCAAATATACAAACATAAAAGAATATGATTTGTTCTTTATAATTTTCTTAAAAGACATCTAAGCATTCAAAAGCAAAGGTGCAATTTATAACGAATGTAGAAGTAAAAGTTACAATTGTATAAGAGGAAGGCCAATAAAAGTATACCACTGTAAAGTTTGTACTTGTGACTGGGAAATAGCAAGTGTAAAGTACAAAAGAAAACGTAAGAAGCATGAAGTGTCAGAGGCGAGGCGATAGAGTATAAATTCTAATGAGCAGCTGAGGTTGAAAAGCTCTGTTCTAAACTCTCTCCAGGATGGTTTGATCTACTTGCAAAAGCATTAAAAGTCATCTATGTGTTGCTATACTTTCAAATGTATGCTTTTTAAGGTGAGTTAATGACTAGGATGAGCTAGCGTAGAATACTGCCATCTCCTTCGTTTCCTGGCTATGGCGCTTTCCTTCTGTTAGCATCTCCCTCTGTTGTCTGTGAGAAAAAGTGCTCTTCCTGAGCAAGCGCCTTTGAAGTTTTCTCCAAAAATGAAACAGAGCAAAACAAATTTTAAGAGGATTACATGGAAACCAAATCAAAAACCAGTAGCAGAGAAAGGTGGATGATGGTGCTCTTAAGTCTGACTCAGATTTTTTATTTGTTCAGCATTTACAAATTACTAATTATTTCCATGATTGAACAAAGAGTTATGGTTATAACCATAGAATCCAATTAACTGCTGAGATTATTTGGTGCATCCAATAATTTTTTAAAAAATGTTTAGCCATAAGAAACTCATTAAAATTTTACTATATAAAACCTGGCTTCTAGGTGTTCCTTTTATGTTTCCAAGATAACATATGTAGTAATGATTTATTCATTCAACAAATATTTATTGAATGCTTAATATGTTCTAGGCAGTGCTCTCAGTCTGGGGCAGATAACAATGAAGTCAAAGTCCTCACTTTATGGAATTTACCTTCTAGGACAGAGAGCCAGTAAGCAAGTAGACATTCCAGGAACAAATATTTCTAGGGAGAAAACTAATGCTGCAAAAGGGAAATGAAGAGGAGCAGAGTGGGATGAGTGATGCAGGGGACCTATTTGAAACAGCCAGGTCAGTTAACGTCTCCAGAAGATGCGACATTTGATCAGAGGCCATTAAGTTGCTTTGCCTAGAAATCTAGTATTTTATTTCCCAGAACTCATGGGTTAGAGTCTCTGGAAGCAGATGTTGAAACAGACTTTGAGGCATGTAGTGTTAATTAGGGATCGATACCTGTGAAAAGGAAGGAGGAGGAAACAAGATTAGGCAGAGGAGGAAGTGAAAGTGACACGCTTGGCTAATCTCTGTCAACCACACAGGCCTTTTAAAAAAGCCTTTCCTTGCTAATAACTGTGTTCGCTCATTAACTCAAATAATCAATACACTTAAGTATGTTATTGAGCAAATATTTAATAAATATTAACTATGAACTAAGCACTCTCATAAAGCCTGGGTGGGGAGGAGGAGCGAGCACTCTACGCTCACAGAGCCCTCATGTCCAGCACAGTAGAGGTGGAGGTGAATGATTGCAATTCAACATGGAAGTTCCATTAGAGTGGTTCAGAACACATCAGAATGGATGGTTAAATTATTTACTGAAAGTATATTTTGTTACTAACTGATCTGGTAGGCCCATTGGTATTCAGTTTTCCTCAAAAATCAAGCATTCTACTGGAGCAATACTATATTTTGGAGAGGCTAAATGTTGCTAAGCCCCTGCCCTCAAGTCTCACATATCTAGGACATCTCTTCAACATGAGACTTCAGGGCTTCATCTGATTAGTTTTTGGAACATTTGAAGAGATAATAAACAAATAAAAATTCTAGGTAAGAGTATAGGATCTGTACTGGTTTTGCACTTAAACCCTCACATTACAGTTGGACACAACACATACAGAAATAATTTCCTCACCCTGAAAGCATTTCTCAGCAAAGGAGCAACACATAGATACTTGGAAGATATTTATATGCTACAACATAGTACATATTATCTATTCATATTCAACTAATGCCTACAGTTGTGTTATAGAGGACCAGAGAGCTCTTTTCAGCTTAAAATAAATGAGGAAATTCTAAAAGAAATGCAAAAAAAATAAATAATTCAAATAAATGTGATAAAGAGAATTGATTTTTTTAGAAAAATGCAAATGTTTTAATTCTATGCATCTTTTTAATTTAATTTTTAAAATTAGCATCTTTTCATATCACTGTGTAGCACTGGGGTGACAGAGGCATTCAAGTTCTAGTAAGTAAGAGAAACATAGAACCTTGATTTAAACAGCTGTGAGTTTGAAGGGTGATTTGGTTCTGAAGGCCTTAAGTTAAATGGTAACGTTGTTAGATCTGGGCACCCCAATCTGCATTTAGTCTTTGATCCTTTAGGAGAGACATGGTTTTTAATCCAGAGAAGACAACACGAACTTGTGTGCCGAGAAAAATTTCACATATTTAGGAATTTTTTAAAACCACGAGAATGCAGAGGCAGTTTGGCAATGAAATACTTGTTATAGGAATTGTCTGACCCTGTAATCCTTGTCTCCCAGGAGTTCCTTCCTGCCTCCAGTGCCCCTTAGCAAGATCCATTATGGAACTTACTCCTGTCTGGGGAGCTTGGGACCAATCATCTATTGTCTGTTGAAATTTGCCTTAGACACTAAAATTATCTACCCTTTCGCTAAGCAATGTACAATTTTACACGAGATAAATGAAACATATTAAAAGCAAACAAGCGCAACATGTTCTGCTGGTTTTTTGAGGCCATTATTGAAGGGGAAGGCAACTTTTACAGGTATCTGTTTGTCAGCGCTCTAATACACTTGGACAAGATCCTAAGACTGCATCTTGTTTTGGTGTTTTTCCTGGGGGTAACACATTTGTACAATATTTGCATGAGAAACTGCAAAGCAGAGAAAGCGACAAGGTCTTTGGAAGGTGGACTTTACGTGGTGATAATAGTGTTTGATCTGAGACCTTGGTAGAAGGCTGTAACAAATTCACTTTGCAATGTACTAAAAGAAAATCCTTTTGTCTGACAGGTACAAAACTGCTTTTTTCCCCCTTATCAGCAGTAACTGATGTCCAGAAAATTGTTTTTCTTAGAAAGTGCTTTCCTAATTAATATTTTCCCTATGATATAGTTTCTTTGTCTTTGCCTGAAAAATGAATCATGAAAGGGATCACCGCAAAGGCAGCACCACACTCTTGTTCAAGCCACTGAAAAACAGAGTTTAAAAAATGTTTTATTTGATTTTTGTTACTGTTGACCAATATAATATGGCTGAAAATCATAGTGAAATATTAACCCTGTGGTTTAAAAAATAGACTAAGTTTAGTAGAAGAGAATTATCATTTGAGAAGCACATTTATGAGAACACCAATCCTCTTCGGTAAATGGTTATAGAAATCAAGTGTTATTAGATGATGATGTGCATTTCTATAGGACTTTGGCTTGGAAGGAGCTGAATTACTTGCAAGACAGTTTTCTTTTTAAAATTTTTATTTTAAAGAAAATAAAACCAAGCAAAATAAATCAGAATAAAGCCAACCAAAACAAACCAGTGTGACACAGGTTTTTCAAAAAATAGGAAATCAACAATGGTTACCATAATGTCTCTTGTTGTCTTCAAAATAGCTGCACATAACTTCAGACATGGTAAAAATCAAACAAAACAGGACAGAATAGAGTCAATAAAAACAAGACAATGAATGTAATAAAGGACTTCAAGACAAGATAAGAGTATATCCAAAATGGCTACCATAATATATCTTGTTATCCTTGAAACAGCTTCCCCTGCCATTGGATATAATAAAATCAAACAAAACAAAACAGAATAAAACCCAACTCAACAAAACAATGAGAATGATACAGGATTTTAAAGCAACATAATAGGGAATGAACAATGGCTACCACCTTCAGAAGGAGATCCCCCATAGATGCTACATTGCGTATTGTTATCCTCTGAATAGATGATCAGACTACTGGCTTTAGATCTGCAAAGTCAGTGAAACACCGAACACTACAAGCATTAAGTTGTATTTTACCTCAGTAGCCATCATCACAGCCTGTGTTTCTCTGGATCAGCTGGTCACTTACAGCAGGGTGTTAGTGGGATGGGAGTCAGCTCTTCTTGTTTCCCAGCCCACACGCTAGAAGGGGCTGGCATCTGGCTCTCCCCTCGGCAGCCCACACATAATGCTGATTCACAGGAAGGACTTGCTTCTTAGTGACTTCTTGTTCTCTAATGGCACTGACTCACAGGAAAAGGCTGGCATCTGGCTATTCCCCCAGCAGCCTGCACATGGTGCCGATTCACAGGGAAAGCCTGCTTCTCATTGACTTCTTGTTCTCTTCCCCAGCAGTCCGTGAATGGCACTGACTCACAGGAAAAGGCTGGCATTTGGTTGTCCCCTCAGTGGTCCGTGCATGGCACTGATTCGCAGGGAGGGCTTGCTTCTCATTGACTACTTGTTCTCTTCCCCCACAGTCCACAAATGCCACTGACTCACAGGCAGCTTTTATGCTTTAGATAGTGCACCTTTTTCAGCTTTGCACCTTTTTCAGTCCTTTTTATCTCTTTTTTCTTCAAAAGTTCATGGAGGATGTAGTTGTTGTCATTTGAAGAGTGGAGGGTTGATGAGCTTCAGACCTTTGTGTATCTGTATTGATCTACCTCAGACAAAAGTTTACTCTTCCAATATTACTTCCTTCTTTCTTTCTGTTGGATCCTATGGTCATCTTGGGATTACCTCTGTGGCAGAGGAAAGATGTTGTGACTGTCAACCCTACCAAGACTACACAGAGTAAAGAAAATGTCTAATACTTGATACTCCTCCTGGCAGCACACAAATAAGCTCATTTCTCTTTACACTTGCAGAAACCCATACTGCTTTTTTTGCATCCAAATGATAATGATTTTTAAAAGTTGGTATCTCATTACTGTTTTAATTTTACTACTTTAACCATTTCAGAGAATGTAGTCTTGTTATTTTTCTTGCTATTTTTGAATTACCTACTCCTATCTTCCCCGTTCTATCAGAATATATTTTCTCTTTTTAGTTCAAATTTCTCTGCACAAGCAAATTTTTTGTGGTATGCATGCATGCATGCTTATATGTGCGTGTGTGTGTGGGTTTGAGAACATGCATGTGTGTGCATGCATGTGTGTGTGCATGCACGTGTGTGTGCATGCACGTGTGTATGTTTTATACAGTACACCTAACTAAGCAGAGGCCTATGGAATAATAGTAGTCATCATCATCCCTCCTTCTTTCTTTCCCAGTCATCCCACCTTTTTCCTTTTATTCTTTTCCTCCTTCCTTCACTCCTGACTTTGCCACTGAAGCTAGGGAAGGGAAAGAAGATTCAAAGATGAGATCTAGGGTCATTTTTTCTTTTTCTTCATGAAAAGAACCTATTTCTGGTGATTATTTTACTATTAGTTCTGAGGACTAGTTCAACCTTGGTCAAACTGACTTTACTTGAAATGAATAAATATCTTTCAGATCCCATCAACTCTCTTTCTCAATTGTCCAACTCCCAAAGGTGCCTGAGGTTTGCACTGAGTAGTATAAGACCTCGGAGCTTTTGCATTAACATGTTCAGTTAACGAGACTTCTTGGCCTGTGCATACAGGCTTAGCTCCATTTTTGAATAGATTTGTAATTAATTTTCAAGCGTTCTTCTTGATTCTGTTACAGAGCTAATGATGTTGAGGATAAAAATACATCTTTTAAAATGAAATTCATGCCGATTCATCGTGTCTAGCAGTTCTTCACTATCAGGTTCTTTTTTCAGCTCATTTCAAACTAAGCATTTTAAAGCCTCCTTGTCCTTATCTGTGCCAGTTTGAAAGGAGCAGTCTTAGAGAAGCACTTTACAGTGACCCTAACTTATCTTACCTATGAAGTTCAAAGCTTCCAATTTAGTGTACTCTGTTTTTATATACTTATATACATTAGTATAATGTTCTCAGTGATTCCTTGGTCCTTAACTTTTCCTATGAAAGCATAAGTACCACTTTCTTGAGATTGCTGCAGACTGGTATCTGGACATTTATCACGGTCCTTTAAAGTTAAAGTGCAATTCATATTATCAGAATTAAGTAAGTGCCCGGACACTAATCGCATCTTCTTGTTACTTGATAATATAAGGTAAAAGAAAAATAAAATAACAAATATAAAGACAGCAAATGCTCTCGTCTACAAATTTATTTACTAGCAATATCTTCAGTACAATAGGTTCACATCTTGTGGCAGCAAATCAAACAAACAGGGGATTCTTTCTGTTTTTCTTTGTCCAAAAAATTTTGTCCAAAATTTTTTCCAACTACTCTTTTAATTGTTCCTATTTACAGTCAAACATTGATTTCCAATGCTAATGAGGGCTGATGATTTTATAGCTTCCTAAGCAAACAATAAAGTTAACTTTGAAGTGTACTTTAATGCTTCAGTTTTAACACAGAGTAGTGAAGATTCATAATTCATACAACCTGGCTCAATTATGTAAGGACATTAAATGAGCTGAAAAGGGGCAGTGATGTGTCAGGAGTGTGAAGAGTACCAGACACATCTGAAGTCACATCAGGGCTGTACTAGCTGAGAGACTGGTGAAGCTGTTAAACGTGGAATAGAGAATGTACTTACTTTTGTTGTTATTATTTGATTAAGTTTCAACTATTGGTTATATTTATAGGATTTTTGAAGTCATTGTTATGGCTTAGATCTAAATTGGTCCCCCAAAGCCTCATGTGTTCGGAAGGTGACTGGATTATGGGGACATGATATCTGACTAGCTATTGGTAGGTGAGGTCTGGTTAGAAGAAGTAGGTCACTGGGGTTTTGATCTGGAAGGGTCTATTTCCCTTCCTTGCTCCTCCTGTCACTTTCTGGTTTCAAGATGCCATGAGATGAGCAACTTTCTTACACCCAGGCCTTTCCACAATGTTCTTCTCCCTTGGAGCTGGTCAACTATTGATTGAAACTGCCACAAACTGTGGGCCAAAGGAAATCTTTTTTTCTTCTAAGTTGTGAGTTTTGGATATTTTGTCCTAGTGATGAATAAAGTGACTAAGACAGTCATAGACTAGGTTTTTAGGCCAAAATCTTTTAAAAATATATTATGCTAAACTTTGAGAAATATGTTAACAAGAATAAGGAGCCTGATATGTATCAGGAAATATAAACTAAGAATTATGTAGACACTTCTTTGGATCAGCAAGGCCACATAGCAATTGATGGGCATGTAGAAAACTGGGCTCATTCAGGTTTATATATTTTATAATTGTTTTAAAGGCTGGAGTACTCATCAAAGATGCCAAGTTGGCAAAGAAAATCAAGAGGTTCTAGGAATCTCTGGAATCCATTTATTTTAAGAAGTCAACATAAGGTTCTGTCACTGTTCTGGAAATAAGGCAGAGAAACCTCAATGTGGCAAACATAAATAATGCATTTTTATAACATCTGTTAAAAGTAAGCTAACAGCTTTGATCCAGATCAGCCAGGCCAACAGTTGCTATTTTCCTTATAGAGCTGCCTAAAAGGCCATGGGCTGAATATGAGAGGGAAGAATGTACAGTGCAGAGATCGCTGACCTCTTGCATAGTCACTGTACTTTGAGTCTTTAGGAAGTGAGGACCTGGACCCAAAAAGACAACTAAAATGACCAGGAACTCACAAGGACAAGGACAAAAAGAAGCACTAATCCTGAGTTTCTATCAACTAAACATTAGAATGGTTGAATCTGGAAATACAAGTTTGGAGAGAATATTGACAAAATTAGGAAAATGGATTAGTTGATCAAAATCCTGCTAGAATGTGTGGGACAACTCTTGAGGCTTAAAAAGAGGTCATTTTAGTACATATAAAAGAAATACTTTTCACAGCAATAATGACTATATTGACCTTGTTATAGCAAGTAAATAAAAGTAATATAACTTCAAGAAGGTAAAAATGAATTACTCAACTAGAATTTCAGAATACTTTTTTTGGACAAAAAAAGAATGTTTACCTCAATGAGACTACACTTAACTCCAACACATGATTTCACTCTAAGAGAATTAAACTGAATCGTCCATCATCCTCTCCAGTAAAGCAATTTCTTCATTTAAAACAGTCTACTCAGCACCTATCCTGTCTTCTTTTGTGAGATGGTCATCCAGGTGTGGATATAAGAGGAGTCAGGGGAGAGCCACAGAGAAACAGCGCTTCACATACTCACAGGTCTTAGAGGCACGACACTCCATATGGGGCCCCTTGAGAAAGGCAGGGACATGATTGGAAGACAGAAGACCACACAAGGAGAAGGACTAGGCCAGAGCATTTACAGGAGTCTTGCCAGAGAAAAACAAGGTAGGGCAGGGTTAACAGTTTAGGACCAGCTAGTTTGAATGCTTTTAGTGGGCTTTGGCCTGTTGAAGTGGCTCCTAATTACCTGGCACATTGTAGCCTCGGTAAGATCAAGGAGAGGAACATGGTCCTCCGAGGTTTACAGGCCAGTTGGAGGATGTGCAGCTCCTGACTCTATAATGTGCGTAAAGACATGCTCCCGTCTGGGCCTTTTATATTTCTAAGAACTGGCTAGCCCCAGGAAGGACAGTAGCTCCTCAGTCAGAAAGATCCTTGAAGATATCAAGATACCATAATAGACAGAAAATTTTTAAATACTTACAATATAATGAAAGTCTATTTAAAAAAATTTAATCACAATATAATATGCATATAGAAGAATTGTGAAAGAAAGTGACCATTTGCTTAATTAGCACAAGGTTGCCATATTCAAATACCTACCTACATTAAGAAATTGAATGCTACCAGCAGCCTATTGACACTTGCTCAGTCACAATACCCTTCCTCCAATCCCAAACTGACCACTGTCATCACATCTGCCCTCATAGATTAGGCTACCCTGCTTTCTAGCTTTTCATAAAAGAAATCGTTTAATATATATTCTGAGGGGTGGTCTGGCTTTTTGTCTCAAAATTATGTTTGTGAGATTCATTCATATTATTGTGTGCAGTAGTAGTTTACTCATTTTCATTGCTGATTATTGTTCCTTTATATGGGTGTAACACAATTTACTTATCCATTCCAAAGACGGACATTTGAGTTTCTTCCATTTAGGGAATGTTAGAATTCAGCTGCTATTGTTAACTTCTCATAACTTTTGCTACACTATACAGACACTAAATGTTGAGTGTATACCTGGAAGCCAGTGGTAACATAAGGTATTCCTGTAAAGATCAAATTTTGGCAAAAATAAGAAAACTAGGTGGGTCTGGTGGTGCACGCCTGTAATCCCAGCACTCGGGAGGCTGAGGCAGGAGGATTGTTGTGAGTTTGAGACCAGCCTGGGCTACAAAATGAGCTCAAGGCCAGTCTGAAAGGCATAGTAAGACCCTGTCTCAAAAAGATAAGGACTGGAGATTTAGCTCAGTGGCTTAACTTCCTGCCTGGAAAGCATGAGGGTGTGAGTTTGATTCCTACTGCGGGGGGCAGGAATAAGAACACTGCATAATCCCTCTTCCACACATCAATTTCTTGATGTTATTTTACTATCTGCCACATGAAGCAAAAGCCAATCAAAATAACAGATTTGGAAATGTTCCCTATCTGCCTATAATTGGTCATATCTAGAAGCTGGACTTGGACATTTTCTTTTTCCAATAGATAATGCTGTCTAATGAAAAAGAAATTTCAAGCTGACAGCTTCTGAGACTTGTGGAGTGGCTGACTGGTATGCTGCATTATTGATAATAGATAATCAGACTTTGGCGATGAAACATCTTTTATCTTGCACTCAGGGAACTGGCATGGATTTAGAGTAGGAGGAAAGAGTGTAATCGATTCACCAACAGTTTGAATGTAATGAAAAGGTAAATGGATGCAACTAGAGACCATACTTGTAAATGAAATAAATCAGACTCATGTGTAAACCCTGTATTGTCTTGTTGGTGTAAAAAACTGAAAGCAAATAAGATCCAAGAGTTACAATAGACATAGGGAAAGGGAAAGAAACTGCTCAAAGAGAAATTATGTCGTTTGATCAATTTTGCGTGTCTGTATTGGTAACCTAAGCAACTATTTTGAAGATAACAATTTGCAATATAGCAACCATTGTTAAACTCCTATCATCTTCTTTTGAAATCCTGTATCACTATTGTTTTGTTGTTGTCGTTTGACTTTTGTTGTTTTTTTTGTTTGTTTGATTGCTTTTTTATTTTCCTGGGCTTTTTCTCTCTTTAAAATAAAGAAAAAGAAAAAATGTTGTTCTTGTAGAACAGTGGACATTCTAACTGGGAGGGGATTGAGTTGGCAACTCTTTAGTTGGGAATGTCTATCTTATGCCCACAAGATCGATGTGCCTGGGATCTTTTGCAAAGACTTCATTTAGGCTTTATGTTATAAGTGGTTAAGTTGTGGAAACATACTACCAAAAGTTATTTTATATGTACAATTTTGAGTATTTGACCCATTTACTTTTTCAAGCAACCCTATGAGTTAGATGCTCCTATCATCTTCTCTTATAGATGGGACAGTGGAGACTTACAGAGGCAAAACACCCTCCTTCCCAGTGATAAGTAAGTGGCAACAGCTGGCGCAGAGTCACAACACAAATCCAAATGTTCGTGAACACTGCTACTGAAATTATATGCCATTTTGTGTACCAGGTACCTG
This sequence comes from Cuniculus paca, assembly GCA_004365215.1. Classification (NCBI taxonomy): domain Eukaryota; kingdom Metazoa; phylum Chordata; class Mammalia; order Rodentia; family Cuniculidae; genus Cuniculus; species Cuniculus paca. The sequence goes on along the minus strand of RJWT010016740.1, from coordinate 2,666 downwards.
CTCCCTCCCTGGCTGTTTTGGCCTTTCACTTATGATAAATCTAGTCTTGCTTTTTGGTTAATAACTTGGCAGTCTTTACATCTCTCTCCTTTGGGACCTTTTACCACATCAATCATTTCTGTCTTCCTTCATTATTGCTGCAGAACTCTCACAGGCAAGAACATTGATGCCACCTCTGTTCTCAACCCTATCAGATTATAGTCTATTTCTTTAGTATTTTAGCACAGTTTTGCCTCTAAAGCCTATTTTACTAGAGTTATGGTTACTGGTGTTATGGTTTGTGTCTGGATGTCCCCTCAAAGTCTCATGCAGTCATGGGGGTTGGACTTTTTAGAGGTGGCTGAGTCTAGTGTGTGTGTGTGATTAGTTGGTGTAAAATGCTGGGATTAAGGGTGCTAGGATTGGGGATAGGTGATTGCTGGATTAGTTCGCTATTGTATTGGCACTGCCCTAATCCCAGTAGACTGGATACCACATAAGGGACAGAAAGACTTATTTCCTTCTTGGTTGTTGATTTTGCTGTCTTCTGACACCATGTATGATGATTATGGACTGAAACCTCTACAAACTGTGAGCTAAATATACAAACTGTGAGCTAAATAAACCTGTGAACTAACTAAACCTTTCCTCCCTTTAACTTCAGGAGTTGAGTATTTTGTCTCAGAAATGAGAGAAAAGTAACTAAGACAACTGGTTAATATTTTAAAACCAGGATCTATTCAGGAATGATTCTTCAAAGTACAGCATGTCGATGGTTTGCAGTAACAGTTATTTTCCATGGCATGTCAATACTTGAGAATCATGTATGTTGCTAAATAGATAAGACATAGCATAAAAGGTATGCAACAACTAATTACAGTACAGAGATGAGTACCTACACATTAATAAAGATTGGAAGATAGTTTGCACAAGGCTGGTATTGCTTATATATTCTTTATTGTATATTAAGTTGCTGAAATTTAATAGAACACATAACCAACAGATTGACTTGGGAAAGTGATGTAAAAATAATTGAGTGAGAACACGAACCAAGGATCACAAATGGGAATTACAGTAGAACACTTTTGCATACATTTTCTAAATGGAGCCATGAAACAGCAGTATGCAGTTACACACCTATTTTCCAGATGACACATCCAAAACTTTGAAAAGTTGTTCAACTGATATAGTCATAAATTTTGGGGCAAATATTCTTGGCCAGGTTTCCTGACTCCATGTTCAATAGTCACATCACATCATATTATTTTCTTTTCACCAGAGGGCTGAACTAATAGCGTTGGCTACATAACACTCAGCCCACTTGCATGAGATATCTATTAAAATCTGAAGCCAAATCAACATTTCTAAACCATGCTGTCAAAACTACCATCATCTAAGCAATTCTGGCCAGGTACAGACCTTTTAACTATGCAAATGATTCCAATCCAGTGGATCTTTTAAATTGTGAAAAGACAGTGTGGCCTAAATCCAATCTTTCTTGACTTTTCCTTTTGGTTATCAATTAGGTTCTTAAAAGGATGGCACACTTTTTCTTCTTTCAAAAAACTTTTTAAAAAGCCTTCTGTAATTGTGCTAAATTACACATAACATACATTTTACAATCTTAATAATTTTAAGTTTATTGTTTAGCAGTAAGTACATTCATCTTTGTTGTGCCAACAATTTTCAGAACTCCCTTGATCTCACTAAACTGAAACTCTGTTTCCAAAAGCAACTACTACCCATTTGTTTGCCCCTCCTTCAGATGCTGGCAACCCCCTTCTCTTTTCTGTCTCTGTGAGTTTAACTACACTAGGTAATCCAGACAAATGGAAGTATAAAGTATTTGTCTTTTTGTACAGGTTTATTTCACTTGGCAGACTGTCTTCATTTTGCCCATGGAGGTATGTATCAGAATTTATCTCCTCTTTAAAACGGAAAAATATTCCACTGTATGTGTAGACCACATTATTTGCCTGTTCAGGTGTCAATGGACATTGGGGTCACTTCTGCCTTCTGGCTATTATGAACAATGCTATTGTTAACATGGGTATTCAAATATAGTTTGGAGTTTGCTTTGGATTCCTTTGGGTATATACCCAGAAGTGGAATTGCTAGATCATGTGGTAATTTTGTTTTCAATTTTTTGAGGAACTGTCACACTGTTTTTCCTAGTAGCTGCACTATTTTATATTGCATTCCTCAGTGCATTATGATTTCAATTTCTCCATATTCTTGCTGACTTTTGTTATTTTCAATTATTTTATTGTAAACGTCTCATGGGTATAAAGTGGTGTCTCATAGTGGTTTCGATTTGCATTTTCTTAATATTTGTAATGTTAAGCATTTTTCAGTGGCTTCTTGGTCATTTATACACGTTTTTGAGAAATGTCTATTCAGGTCTTTCATTTATTTTTAAATTGGATTATTTGGTTTTTGATCTTGAACTATAGGAATTATTTATATATTCAAGATATTAACGTCTCGTTAGATATTTGCAAATGTTTTGTTTTGCTTTTTGACTCTGTCGATTGTTTAAAAACTTAAGACAGAAGTTTTCAATTTTGATGCAGTCACTTCTTCACCAGTTCTTGGCTTGAATTATTTATTTAAAATCAATAAAATCAATAGATCTTCTCCTCAAGGAAAATAAAATATATACACATTCAAATAAGACTCACGTACTT
>RJWT010016739.1:0-19714 GCA_004365215.1 Cuniculus paca | reverse complement strand
CTTGTGCTAGAAAATGCACCATGACAGATATTATAATCTTATGACACTTCCAATTGAAAAGAACAATTTTTATTGTTTTTTCCTCTTCTACCTGAGCCCTCAGTGGATTGGGCAATGCCTACCCAATTGGTTAGGACAAGCTTCTTTATTCGGTCCATTTTCAAATACTAGTCTCCTCTAGAAACACTCTCACATACTGTCTTGGTTACTTTTCTCTCATTGCTGGGACAAAATACCTGCTACACAAAATTAAGGAAGGAAAGGTTTATTTAGCTCACAGTTTGTGGAGGTTTCAGTCCATAATCAGCTGGCTCCAAGACATGGTGGCATGGCACAAGGGCAAACTTCAAGGCAGCAGCCAGAAAAAGCAGCCAGAGCAAAAAGGGGGGAAGAGAAATCCTCTTTTCCTCCCTTATATTGTATGTAGGCACCCTTCACCCCCCAGGGCAGGTGTAGTACACCAAAATCTCCTTGCACTCCTCTTGCATGAAAAGGTTGTTTACAAAGTAAGAATCCTGGCTCCCTGCTGAGTCTCTTAGTTAAACTTCTAAACTTCTCAAGTTGACAGAATGTATCAACCATAGCACATACACACCCAGAAATAACATTTTACCAACTATCTGGGCATCTCTTAGCCCAATTAAGTTGACACATAAAGGTTAACTATTTAACAAAACTTTAAAAGATTTTTTTGTTAGTCTCAGTTATGATAATTTGTGGGCAAGCTCTCTGAAGACATAAATGACAGTTTGTTTGAGGGTTTAACCATTATGGATGCTCCCTGCCACGAGTGCAAGTTGAAATAATCTTGCTCTTAAAACCATTTCAATTCTTGGTACATCAGGCTACTTTTGGCAACTTTGCATGTAAGCTTTTTTAGAAATCTTTTTGAGACAGGGTCTTAACTCACTTTGTAACCCAGGTTGGTCTTGAACTCACAGCAATCCTCTTGCCTCAGTCTCCCAAGTGCTGGAATTACAGGTGTGTGCCACCACGCCCAGCAATTGCATGTAATCTTTAATCCTGTGCCTGCATTTCTTTTCCCCTTTCTCTTACATTCAGTAAGTTAGAACCCCCTTTGAGCTTCTCTGCCCTACCTTATTTATTGTCTGCAAAGAACAACTCACTTCTCTGGTTTCTTCAAAGGAGTGCTATGTGTCAGCCATCATTCCCCAGAGCATGCATTTTTTCATGTTTTGTTTCCTGGTGTAAACCTTACAAAATTGGAACCAGATCTCTTCTCTCCAGTTTTAGATGAAGGTGGTTTTGCAATTTTCTTGAGACATTTATTACTAGAAATTTGTCCTGGAAGAAGCCTATATTTTGCTTACTCTGTTGGTTGCCTTGACCTCTGTTTTACTTCCAGAACTTGACTTATTAGTATCATTTAGAAGCACTATGAAACCTTGCTCTGCATATTTATCAGATGATTAATATCACACATCCTCACAAATTCAGTGTACAGAGCTACTCTATTTTGGACCTGACTCAACTTTAATGATTGGTTATATTGGTCTAGCTTCTGATTTATAGACAGTCATTATATCTGCACTGAAGAAGGTTGGCCTTTTTTTCTTCCATCTTCCTTGAGTAGAAACAAGTATTGAGGTGATGCTAAAGAAGAATAAAGAGTGTGCAAGCACTTTTTTTTTCCTATTTCTGTTCTTAGGGCCCCTTTGGGTTACAATTTACATTGCAAAGACATTTGACTAATCTGTATTTATTAATCTCTGGAGAACAGTGGGAATCTAAGAAAGGATGAAAATACAATCAATATTAGGCAACTTCAGGGTCTAAAAAAGTGGATGAAGTTATGTTTGTCAGGAGGAGGCCTCTATTTAATTCAGAGATATAGATGCCCACATTTGTCTGTGACACTGAATCAATTTTCTAATGACTGTTGTCTTCCCTGAGATTCCTTTGTGTTAGTCTTCTCTCCTTGTTCAAATTCATTCATCATCTACTATTCTGGGAAGGTGATGTTTCACTTGCCTCATTCAATAAAGGGAGGTGTGCATAAGTTGTGGCTGTGTGCTGTCAGTGCTGGTATTACAACCTTTATCAAGTATGCCTGGAAGAAAGTATAATGGTTTTACTTAACTCATAGCTATCAAATGCATTAAATCCCATGAGTCTTGGTAAGTTGTTAAGCAATTATTGATTTTGTTGTGGTGAACATCAAGATGTATTGACTTTCACCTTACTCAATAGTTTCCAAAGGCATAATAAATTTTGATGTTTACTAAGCATGTATTAGTCTTAGTGCGTGTGTGTGTATGTGTGTGTGAACATAAATCTCAATACTAAGATATTTATTTTAACTCCTTTTGAATATTTGTGTGGATGACTACTTTTCCCTTGTTTTTTGGCCTACTTATTAATAGTTATTCCTTTGTTTTTCAAATATTTAATCTCTTGCATTCATTCCCTGCTTAAGAATGGAAACAAAAGCTGAGGCTTCAGAAGAAATCTGTTTGCCTTTTTCAAGGAAGTTGGGATTTAGTCTTCCTAGTGAGTTTGTACTTAATTATAAAGTATCGTTTTCTGTCTCTGCCCATGTCAACTTTTAATGGAACAAGAAAGTTGAAGACTTCTACTCTCCAAATCCATTGAAGATTGCTGCACCTCACCATATATCAGACCAGTACTAAGTCAGAGACCACACCTGAGAATCTACCTTATTAAACCCCAGTAGTTTTCCAAGATACAGTACCCAGAAGTGAACAGAAAATCAAACTTACATTTAAGGAATGTTGAACAATCAACTATAAGATGGAATTTAATGGTACAAACACAAAGCAATAAACCTTTTATTTCTTCCTTTAATGACTTAAATTCTATCAGTAGACATTTATTATAAACATTATTTTGGAAAATTCAAGTTTTCCCTAGGTAAATGACAGTATTAACAAGTTCACCAGTAACCATTTATTAGCCATTTATTATGTTGAATCCTTTGCTTTCCTCTTGAGTTATGCTTCACTTGAGTTTCTCTGTAGTCTTTCAGTGTTTTGCTATATTCCACAGCTCTTTAAGCTAGCTGACATTCCTCAAATGCTAATCACATACTCTATGATCAGCAGGGCAAAAAGAGAATAGTGCCCATTTCATCAGTGGGTCTTTCATCCACCTAGAGAAGTACATTTTATCTAGGAAATGAGTAGTTTGATAGAATGTGAAGAGGGTGAAAAGAAGCAGACAAATTTAAAGTAAAGAAACTTGCCACCCCATCTCTGTGAATGTATATCTCCTCTTGCATATGTATACCCATAGGTAGGTAGAAAGCAATAATTTACCATGAATCAGTTCGTTAGGGTTCAAATTCTTAGGAGAATTGCAAGTCAGTTATGAACTCTAAGTAACAACTTTCCATTCTTATTTCCAGGGGAGAATGTGGTCAAGAAAAGGAGAATCATTGCCAACATGGCAAATAAAATTTTCTCATGAAAAGGACTTCCCTAAATGACCAGTGTCTCATGTTATCCATATAGTAACAGGGGAAAAAAGTATTATTTAGGTAGAAAAAAATGATTCTTCCAAAAGGAGAAATTTTTGATGTGACAGACAGAATGACAATAACCTAGTATACTTTTCAGGGACAGTAATCTTGAAATGCTTTGCACAGTACTCAAGTCCAGTGTGGAGAAAATAACAGTTCCCACCCCACTGATGCATATTTAAAGTTATGAATTTAAAAAAGAGATTTTTATGTTCAAATTGTTTTTGTCCATCTACTTTGGACCAGTGTGGTTCCTTACAAAATGCATCAACCAGATTTTCAAACACTACACAGGAATGAAAAGCACAGTTATTCTGAACGTAAATACATGGATTTTCATGAAGCTATACAGTCAAAGTAGCTTTTATTCTTTTGATTTCTAATATAAAGAGGAGTTATTTAAAGCATTCAGGTGGAAGCAAAGTACTTTTCCTGAAACATACAGGAATAGATGAAAGATTTTATAAATGGCTTCTTTTTTCTTTCTTTTCCAAACTATGTAAAAGTTTGGAATACAAGGGTCATTCCTCCTCCACCCCACCCCCTGGTCCAGTGTCTTCAGGGATTAAGAAAAGGTGACATCAAAGTGTCTTACCAGCTTACCTGCTTAACTTGACTTGAATCTGCAAGGATCTAAGGAACAAGCAGTTCTGGCCTTTTCTGGATCTTTCTCATTGCTGATGAAACGATCATGGTAGGACTCTACTCTTCTTAGCTGTGATATGTCTAGAGGTTTCCCTATAGGCACTTGACAAGTTGGAGGAAAGTAAGCAAGTGTACATTTCGTTCTTCATCTCAATAATCTATTTTTCATGGCTAATGTTCTTATGTTCTTATTTCTTATACAAATACTCTGTGATTATATTTTATATTCTCTTTTAATAAAGGGAAGGTTTTAGTAGGAATATTGTAAATATGTGTGTGTTCTTATGATTAAAAAAATTATAATTATGTATATTTTATTGTTAATAAAAGTTGTTCATATCAAAGGAATTTCAAAATAATAGTTACAGATGGAAGGAAGATATTGGGTATAGAGATATTGAGAGTTACACTGTGTCTTAGTTACTTTTCTTCCACTGCTGCAACAAAATACTCAACACTCAAAATTAAGGAAGAAAGGCTTATTGAGCTCAAGGTTTGTGGAGGTTTCAGTCCTTATCATTTGGCTCCAGGGCAGCATGGCATGGCTCAGGGGCAAGAGCTCATGGCAGTGGAAGAAAGCAAAAGCAACAAGAGCAAAAAATGGGAAAAACCAGCCTCTTTTCCTCCTTTATATTGTAAGTAGGCTCTTCTTGTACCTCAGGATATTTACAAAGTGAATATCAAAGTGAATATTACAAAGTGACCCCCTCCTGAGTCACTTAGTTAAACTTCTAAACTTCTCAAATTGACACAATGAACAACATCCTAGAACAGTAAGGGTATGTCCTCTACACACCAGGATGTAGAACTGCTGAGTTACTTAAGCTTCTAGACTTCTCAGATTGACACAATATATCAACCAGTACACACTGAAATGATTGATTTTAGTAGCCACTTTGGCTAGGTATCCTTGCCTTGAGACCTTTAGAAACAATATTCCTATGTCTTCTCTCTGAATGAATTATATAGTGAATAAGGACAATAAGCATAAGAAACTATACCATGGTATACTGTAGTATAGAACAGTACAGATGTCATGGCATGGTGGAAAGGACACAATGCTGGATGTCAAGAGAGTTGGGTTCTACTGAATGTTTAATGTTAGTTGTACAATTTGGACAAATTGTATTAGCTACCTGAACATTGTTGTCTACATCTATAAGATGACCATGATGATAATGATGGTAGTGGCACTAGCAGTGATGACAATTATGATGATGAAACTAACAATCATTAGCACTTGCTGCATTCCAGATAATGTTTTAAGTACTTAACAATAATGAACTAATTTAATCTTTGTAACATCCTTATGAAGTTAATGTTTTTCTCATTTTACAGATGAATGAACTAAGGCATAAAAAGTTTAATATATTAAGGTCATGCAGCAAGGGCAGGGTTAGAATCATGCAACCTGGCCTCAAGGCTCTTGGTCTTCCTTTTGATAGTGGCTAAAGTTCCTTTAAAGTCTCGGATTGTATTTTAAAGGAAACACATCTGTGAAGAGAAATGAAATGCAGTTCTTGAATGATGGATTCCAATGGTTTAAAAAGTCATTCAGTAATTTGGTTATAAATTTAACAATTTATGATTCAAAATTATCTATCTATCTATCTATTATTTTTTTCCATCCATTTTAAACATAAATCCAGGACTCTGTGTTATGGTTTGTATATAGATGGCTGCCCCAAGCCTCATGTAGTCACGGAAGTGGCTGAATCTAGCATTTGTGATTGACTCCTTGTCTAGCGCTGGGATTGGCAATGTGAGTTCTGCACCCGCCCAGGGGTGGAGCCAACATACAATGTAAGGTCGGAATGGGGGCGTATTTTCTCTCTTTGGCGCAGTTTGCTCTTGCTGCTTGCTGCCCCTCAGCCACGCCACCCTGCCTTGGAACCAGCTGAGTATGGACTGAAGCCCTCAAAACTGTAAGAAAGAAACCTCTCCTTCCTTCCCTTTGGGTGTGAGGTATTTTGTCTCAACAACGAGAAAAAAGTAAATAAGACACTCTGCTTCAGCTGCTCTCAAAATTTTAAAACCTAAACTGTGGCTCTGTTAGGCTTATATCTAGAGACTCAAGTGTTCATAGGTGTGGCGTTTGGGAGGTGACTGGATCATAGATCTGTGATACTGAATTATGGGTGTGTCAATTGGATTATTCCACTGACTGATTTAACATTGTTCTGGGTGTAATAGGAAGGTTATGGGTGGCACCAACCAACAGGCTTAAATCCTGAATGGCATAAAAAGGGAAAGGAAGCCTCACTGATGGCTGCTTCCTGCCTGCTGCCTGTCCTGCCACACACTGTTTCTCCTCTGCAATGCCGCTCTGCCATGCTGCCTTGTCTTGAAACCAGTCACGTATATATTGACATTTCTACAAGCTGTGAGCTAAAATAAACCTTTCCTCCTTTAACTTGTGAGTGTTGGGTATTTTGTCCCAGCAATGAGAAAGTAACTAAGACAAGCTCCTATAGAAATAATAATCCTGTTACTAATCACCACTGAAAAGGATTCTATCTCATTATTTTCTAATAGTTGTTAGTGTCACAAACAGAACTTTTACCTAAGAAGAGAGAGAAATTAAAAACAGGAAGAATTGTAGGACAATCAACTTACTGTAACACTGATAGTACACAATAATATCACATAGTGCTGGGATTGTCTTACTTGTGAAATTCTAAGTAGTCTACAGATGTGACCTTATTTCTTTTTATGTTATCTTTGTAGTATGTATATTTTAGCTCACAGTTTCAGAAGTTCCAGTCCATGGTTGGTTGTCTTCAATGCAGAAGGCACATAGTAAAAGGGCTGCACAGAAGGAAGCAGAGAAAGTGAAGGGTGGAGGTGGTGGAAGATTTGGCTTTTCAAGTCATGCCCTCCAACCAGACCCCACCTCCTAACAGCAAGTCAGCCATGATGCCCCCATAATCTAACTACCTCCTAATAGTCCCACCTCTGAACACATGAACCATTTGGGGGACATTCTAGGTCTAAACCATAACAATTGGTTTAGAGCCAGAGTTTTAATTGCTAGAATGTAGACAATCTGGCTGATTTGGCTATGAGGGATCTCAGTGCACTGGTTAGTGCACTGGTCAAGGGTCAGTAACTAATGCTAAGACTAGACATACAGAAAAGAACAACTGTTGTGGTTTTGATATTAAATGTCTCCGAAAGGCTCACATGCTAAAAGTTTGGTCCCCAGTCCATGACACCACTGGGAAGTAGCTGAGTCTTCAGTTAGTGGGGAAAAGTGAAAGGAAGTTGGGTGATTGAGGGCATGACTTTGAAAGGGATATTAGGACCTGGCCTCTTCTTTTCTTTTTGTTTCCTGGTTTCAATGAGATGAACCATCTTGCTCTGTCATGCATTTATGCCTCCCTGAGGTACTGTCTTGACACAGGCACCAAACAATTAGGCCAAGTGGTCAGGGAAACCTTTGAAACTATGTTCCAAAATAAATATTTCCTCCTTGAAGTTGATTTTATTAGGCATTCATGTTACTGTAATGGAAGTCTGACTAAAACAGCAATGAGGACATACTCAGAGGATTGTTCTTTACGCCTTAATTATTAAACAAAACCTGGAAGATCATTTTGGAGAAGAAGGGGAAAGGAGTTTCATCTTTCTTGACTTTCATCTTAATAAAGAAAACCTTGGCTCTAATATGAAGTTTAAGGATTCTATTCTTCCTCTGGTTGTTGGAGTCTTATTTTTATATGCTGTTATTCTAGAAATTCGACTATGAAGAATGGTATGGTGCTACACAGACCTCACCAGAAACCTTAATGCTGTATGCCATAGATTGTCTGCCCCTAACCAAGTGGCATTTTCTGGGAGGAAACCTTCTTACTTATGTATTTCTTCCACTACAGATGAGGATCCCCAGAATTTTCCTTCCAGTATGAAATGCCACATAGGGGTTTTTTTGGTTTAGATGTTAAATGTTCCTTCAAAGTCTCATGTGTTCAGAGCAAGGCTTTTGGAAGCTGACTAGGTCATGGATGTGCTATTAGGAGATGTGGCTAGGCTTCCAGAGGTGGGTTAGTGAGCGTGTGACCTGGAGGGAGTGTTCTGTTCATGTTCTGATCACTGAAATCTAGGAGTGTGACTTAGTTGGAGAAAAGGTCTTTGCAGATGTAACGAGGTAAAGATCTTGAGATGACAAGGCACTGAGTTTTTCTTATAAAATGTTCAGTCATATTCTTTGTCTATAGTTCTAATGTTTTTGTTAGTTTTCTTTTAAACTTCTAGATGCTCTTTATATATGAATGAGTGTGACTCTTTGTGACATGCATTGCAAATATTTTCCTCTTTTTCATCTTTATGCTATTTTTGAATGTAAAGCTCATGAATTTCATGTGGTTGACCTTATCAATTCTTTTTTCTTTAGTCATTAATACCAAGGGCTCTTACCTTCTAAGTTTATAAATGAACTCAGCCATTCTATGATTTTCTTTTACATTTAAATACTAAATACATTTGGAAGATTTCTTTGACTACAGATAGTATCATGTATGAAGCAGTGTCATTTTTCAGATGATCCAGTTGCATATTAAGTTTCATCTTACAGTGTCTTGGTTACTTTCTCTGTTGCTGAGACAAACACCTGACACCCAAAATTAGGGAAGAAAAGGTTTATTTAGCTTACAGTTTCAGGAGATTTCAGTCCATAGCCAGCTGGCTCCAAGGCAGGGTGGCATGGCACTGGGGCAACACTTCAAGGCAGCAGCCAGAGCAAAAGGTGAAAAACAAGCCTGTTCTCTACCCTTAAATTGTACACAGGCCACCCTCCCCTTCCCAGGGTGGGCATAGCACTCACAAAATGTCCTTGCTCTCTTTTGCACAGGACGAGGATATTTACAAAGTAAGAACCCTGGCTCCCTGCTGAGTCTCTGGGTTAAACTTCTAAACTGTGCAAGTTGACACAATGTATCAACCATAAGATACAGAGAATTGAGTATGTCTTTATTAGGCACAAAATTCCCATGTGAATTGGGATCCATTTCTGGAATTCATCTTCTTTTCAGAGTAATACTTTTGTTCTGCTGCCCTATTATGGCTTGCAAGTCTTTTCTAGTTCAGAGATTTCTTGGTTTTTATTAGCAGTTTGTTTTTCCATGTGAACATCAGAATTAGCTTATATAACCTTAGAACAAAACTTTTTTTTTTTTTTTAGATTCTTATGGGGATTGTTAAAATTATGAATTAGTTTAGGGAGAATTGCTATCTTTCCCAAATAAAGTTTCCTCATCTCTAACCTTGGTATTTCATCACATTTATTCAATTTTCTAGGTCTTTCAGAAATATCTCCATTTTTTTTCTCATACTGATTTGCATACCTTTTGTTAGAGCTATTTGCTGTGTCCAGTGCAGCTCTTGAAATTCTCTGAGTGAAGGAAGGCGGAGGATGAAAAAATGAAGACAAGGATTAGAAAGCAGAAAGCTGAAGTCAGGTGGCGCCCTCTCTGCAGATGGGAGAAAAGGGACTATTCAAGGACCACAGCGTGTGTATTCATACACTCCGCAAGTTGATGTCACGTGACACCCTTCTGCCTAGCAAGCTGTTAGCTTGGAGTGCCTCAGGCTCTCTGTGCTCTCTGCACTGCAGCAGCTTGCTCAAGTGGCTGGCCTTGAGTGCTCCGGACTGGCCTTGCTCTACCCCTGCACATGTGCTCAATCTCTAGTTTCAGCCACTCCCTGCCTCTATTCCTAGATATTTTATCAGTTTGAAAATCATTACTATTGCCATTATAAATTGCTCTTTTCAGTTGTCTTATAAATGTTGCTGCCTTGTCTACATGAAAACTATTGCCTTCTATGGATAGTATACCTGCATACAATACCATTCAGAAAGTATTTATTGTGTGTTTAAGATGGGTTTCTGTTTAATAACACTGACCTCACCACACAGAAAAGAAACATAGCTCTTTCTCCCAATGAATTAATGGCCTAGTAGAAAGTAAATATGAAAGCAAAGAAATTAATGTGTAAATGCTATTTGTAATAGAGGCTATGAGAACTACAAATAGTAATACAGGATAATTAGTTAAGTATATCTTATCTACACAACTTACAGAGTCTGAAAATTTGATTTACCCATTATCTCTGAGTCCCCAGATCCCAGTCCAGAGTCCAGGAAACAAAGATGGAAAATATTTATTGAACTGTGCACTACTAAATGTGTTTTGAGCTTAGAACCAATAGTGTTTTGAGTCCATGGGCCATAATGACCATGCAGCTCAGATTTTTCAGCCCATTTCTTATGTTAAATACACTATAATGATGTTATCACTGTACTGGCCTGAGACTGATTTGGAAAAGTAGTCCCTGTTGCTATAGCTTTTCTTCAAAGTGTCCTCACAGGTCTCAAGCCTGTGAGCAGATGGGTTTTTATTTTTATTTATTTATTTATTTATTTTTGCAGCACCAGGGATTGAACTCACGACCTTGCGCTTGCTGGGCAGGCGCTTAGACCGCTGAGCTAGATCCCCAGCCCTGTTTTTTTTTGAGACAGGGTCTCACTATACCATTCAGGCTGGCCTTGAGCTCACTTTGTAGCCCAGGCTGGTCTCGAACTCACAACGATCTGCTTGTCTCAGCCTCCCAAGTGCTGGGATTAAAGGCATGAGCCACCACGCCCGGTGCAGATGGGTTTTTAGGCCTCAGCACGAATGCTGTAGAGGTAGGATAGCTGGAATGGATGCTCCCTTTGTAAAATTTTGACTGAAGTGTGAAGGTTAAATTAAGGTCATTTAATCTAGTTGGAGCTTGTGTGTTTTTTCCAGTCATGTGTGTGAAGATTTACATCTTTAATAATAGCAGGAAAGCAAGACAACAGCATCACAGCGAAATTTCTATTTATATGTATAGGCTTTTCACTGTATCATTTTTTTTTATCTCCAAATGTTAATAAAAGTTAAGTAAAGAATTGAGGGTTTATGTTTTTATTTATTTATAGCCTATGTTGCTCTGGAAAGAATTGAGATCAGCTTACAGGAATGCATAAAAGGCAGCAAGTTACACATGGTGAAAGAGGATGGGACAGAAATGGGAAGCACAGAACAAAGCAGCAGACACAGGACAGACTTGCTGTGAGTCTGCTCCAGCCTGGGCTCTCATGTGTTAGAAAACATAATGAGCATTCATGTAACTTCTAGTACATGTAAGATTTTAAAAAGTGTTAATAATGGCAAAATACACTTGTGCTTACTATGTGCTAGGCATTGTGCTAAGCTTTTTAAATGCATTATTTAACTTAATCCTTGCAGCAGCCTGATGAGATGGGTACTCGCACTATTCTGCTTTATTGGAACTGTTAGGAACGGCTGTTGCTAACATGGAGGTAAGAAGGAAAGTATTCAGAGAATTTTTATAAAGATGGCACCATGCAACTTAAGGGCTAGCATTCTTCATATCTACACAGTGGACACAGCTGTGAGATTCACACATCTCTCTTTTGCATCATCTCTTGTTTTAATGGCCTTGTGTTGAGTTCAGACTGATTCTCCAAGGTATCAAATACCATAAATAATCTGCTGACAAAGATTCCTGCAGGAGTAGTTTTCAGAACATCCAGGAAAATCTCATTTGAATATCATTTAGGGACTTATGCATTACATCTTCTAATGAAACAGTAGGTAGAAATAAACAGTGGTGCCTTGGAGCAAGTTTCAAATAATGAATTAGAAACTTAGATTGAGGTGCTGATATCTAAGTTAGGTAGATCTTGAGCAGTGCTAACAGCCTTACTTTTTTTATTCATGACTGCCCCAGACTGGTGAACTAGGGTATATAAGTTAGGTTATGCTATGCTGTGCTGTAAACATAAGTAAGTCTCTGAAATGCACTGATTTTGCACATTTTAAAATCATTTATGTTCTAAGGTTTGTATCTGATAACTGTCTTCCATCTGTAGTCATGCGCCCTGGAGCAAATGACATCCTAGATCAATGTAGTGAGGGAAAAAAGTAAACTTGGTGAAGGAACGCTAACTCTTACCTTTCTCAAATGGAAATGGGTAGATTTTTCCTGCTCATGTTCCACTGACAGGAGTTAGTTACTTGACATCACTCTGTTGTACAGTGTTACAGTTTGTGTCTACATAAGTCCCCCAAAGCTTCATGCAGTCATGGGGTGGGCTTCTAGAGTCTGTGATGGATTCATGGTCCAAACCCAGGATTATGGGTGTCAGTGCTACACCCACCCAGGGAAGGGTAGCCTGCATACAATATAAGGGATGGAAAGAGGCTTGCTCTTCTCCCCTCTTTTGTTGCTTTTGGTGTCTTTTGTCTCCAGGAATGGTTGCCCCTCTGCCATTCCACCCTGCCTTAGAGCCAGTTAATTATGGACTGAAACCTCCACAAACTCTGAGCTAAATAAATCTTTCATCCTTTAACTTTGGGTGTTAGGTATTTTGTCTCAGCACCCAGCAAAGTAACTAAAATGCACAGAATTTTGAAACATGGAGAAGCACATGGATATTTAAGAACATTGACCACCTGTGCTCCACAGGAAGTAGGTCTACTGGAAGCTTCTCTTAGTTTTGTTTTCTTTCTTCTTGCTCCCTCAGGACTCCTATTTCTGGAAATCTTGTTGTCATGACATTGATGAAAGCAAACAGCTTGGTCTTGGCTAGAGGAGGCTTCTTTGAGAGTAGTTAAAGAGGGAAAACAGAAGTAAAGGTGGGAAAAAGGAAGGGACATTTCTCCACTGTCATTTATCACTTCTTCACTGTCATTTTTCACTTTCTCCTTTACTCACAGCCTCGTCATGAATGATGGTTGCAAGTGAGAAACTGGTGAGAGGGTGGAGAGAGAATCAATCCAGCCTCCTGGACAGGTCTCGGGGCTTTCTCCTCCTTTGACTGCCTTTCCTTTCCTTTCATTTGATGAACACTCACCTCATCAAGACGTTTTAGCAGTCTCTGTGAGCCAATCAGGAGTAAACTCTGAGTATCTAGAAATGTACACTCCTTGGCACCTGGCTCCAGTGATATTTGGTGAACACTGAGAACCAAAGAGGGATAGGTGCCATGGTGTAAAGTCAAACGGAAAGCACCTTCCTGGAGGCGGAGTCATTTAATGCTTGACTGAGTAGAATACAGAAGGCCTCCCCATCCTGTGAAGAGAGAATGGAGAATTCCCTGAGAATGGAGGCTGGCCTTCTCAGGAAAGCCCTGAGTTGAAAGCATGCACGAAAAGGCAAACAGAGATGTAAAATCTCATCACTTTTGCATTATCTCATCTCTCCCTCACCTTTTTCTTAACCTTTTGTCCATTTTTCTTCTACCCTACAATACAAATCCTGATGCTACTCTTCTCGGCCCTGACCTATCTTCGTTCCTCACTCTGTCTTTGCCTACTTTGCCTGAACATGGAATGCAGACAGAGAACGTTCCTGCTGGGGCTTGGGACCCTGTGAGGTGTTTCTGTGTAGCTAGCAGCCCAAGTTGAGATGATGAGCAGGTCCATCTATTTTGTAAAAGCATACAAGAGAGTGGGAAAATATTATACTGCCATGTGTTTAGTAATGTTAGGTGCTTTATGAGGTACACGCAAAATTGCATTTGGATACTTACGATGTAGACACATTTTGTAATATAATCTGGAGACTTAGTCACCTCTTATATTAATGTAAATAGCAGGGAAGATGCAAGTAGTGATTAAAGTTAAGAGTAACAATTGACTTAAATGACTGCTGAGGTTCATTCTTACCCATAGTTTCCATTAGTATGTGAGAATATTTTATCTAAATTTTGAACATGTGATTTTAAAATGGGCCTGTAGAACATAGATTTATCTTTAAGAAAAGAACTATCTGCAATGTGTCAAGTTTTGATTTCTTTAATCTCTTTTCACTGCTAAGTTTTCACTTATTCCATGACTTTTCTGCATATTAACATAGGATTCTTCTTAAATCCCAAATTGCTTAGCTTTGATGATGAGCATTTCAGAAACTTCATTAGTTATTTCATGAGGTTAAATAAATACATCTCCAACAAGTTAGAATATATTTCCAAATGGATGACAAGGGAATATTTTACTAATTTGCTCTTAAATCCTTATAATCATGCCCATTAAAATATTTAACTGATTCTCTTCCCCTAATAAAATGAGAAATGATTATTAATATTTTATCATTTCTGTAAATAAACTGTGCCATTCTAATGGATGTACAACCAGAAGCAATCTCTGAAAGAAATCATTAATGACATGCCACAGGGATTGTGTGAGTTCCTTACAGTGTTTTATCGGAAGTATGTTTTCCTAAAGACAGTTTACATTTACACTCAATTACTTTTCTGCTCTCTGACACACATTTTATTTTTTGTTATTAAGTCGAACTTGTATAGCACTTGGGCATAATCCTGTTGGCTATGATGAGGCTAACATAAGTCATTAAATTCATCCCCGGCTCCCTTCCAGGCAAATAAGAATTCTTCTTGCAATTTCATCCACTCAAGGGCATGGGCTTCACAATCTCCTTTGGTAGCTAATTTTAATTTCTAGCAACACTTTCTATCAGGGCTTTTTTTCTTATAAAAATGCAACCAAAATACCTCTTGCTTTTTTTTAAACAAACCTTAAGGAAAAAGCTAAATGGTTGTTTAGATTTTTCATAAAACCATGAGTTTATGGTTGAATATTTCACTGAACACATTAAACTAAGATTGACTTCTGTTCACTTTAAAATGATCTTTTGTTACTTCTTCGAGTTTCTTAGCCAGGGCCAAATTTGTTATTTCATATATTCAGGAAAGATATTGTCTGAAGGGAAGAATGTAGAACTTTGGTACAGATGCTTTAAAAACAGGTCTTGTTGAAGGGAATTTCTGTGGGAGTAGGTTGAGGAAACTATTTATGGAGAATATTAATGGTTGTGATTTTAAAAGGAGGGTGAATAATTGGTTCAAGGAAGAGACAACTGAGAGGCAAATGGGTTGAAGGGGCTAAAAATTAAACAGTCAAACATATTTCAGGATCAATGTCACTCAAAAGGGCACATGCGTTGGAAATGGACTCTGTATGAAAATGAAAGCCGTTCTAACCCTGTGAGAAAAGAGTAGTGTATGGCAGCACAAATAAAACTGCTGGCAGCTCGGGGATTAATGACCCATATTGTGGACGAGCCAAGGGGAAAGACAGGTGCAAGCAGGCTCCTGAGAATCCCTGTAATGAGCTGAATTTATGATGGTGTGCAAGGCTGAGGACATTTATTAGTAAATAACGGGGATGGTGTGGTAATGACCTGAGCACTGGTCTATAATCAATCAGAGGATGATCTCTGCTTAATTCTCCTGGGGGATTGTTAGCAGGAGAACATAGCTAAGACCAAGCACTGTCTCATTGGGGGCCCGTTAGTGGCTTATGGGGGACAGGTGCTCTATTTCCATTTATTAGGAAAGCAGAGATAAATGACTGAGAGACCCTGTATCTCTCTCTTGTGGTCTAGCTTTTAAATATAGCACATATCTGAGTGGAACCTCATTTAACTATGACTATTTTGGAGAAACTAATGAGATAGTCTCTCCTTCTCCTCCTCCTCCCCCTCTTGCTCCTCCTCCTTCTTCTTCCTCTTCTTCTGTCAGTAGTGAAGATTGAACCAAGAGGGCTTACACATGCTAGGCAACTATCTATCACTGAGTTACATCCCCAGGCCATTTTATTTTTATTTTAAGACAGAATCTCACTAATTTCTCCAGGTTGGCCTTGAACTTGCAATCCTCCTGCCTCAGACTCTCACGTACAGTGATACCTCAGGTCACAAACTTAATTATTTCTACAATTCTGATCACAAACCAAGTTGGATGAGAACTGAATCAATTTCCCCAAAAGGTCAACATTGAACCTAACCATTGAATTTGATTTGGTTCTCATCCAAAATAGTTTGTGACCAGAATTGTGGAAAGAATTAAGTTCATGAGATGAGGTGCCACTGCATTGGGACCACAGAGGTGTGCCACTGAGCCTGGGTGACATATTATTTTATCAAAGGTTTTTGATGATATGTCATCAAATGGATAATATAAGGATGTTCCTACTTATGAACATAAAGTATTTAACAATATCTAAGGACTAATGCATACAGATATAACTATGGACTTCTATATTATGAGGTGTGTGGTTTGGTTTGTTTACCAGAATGCTAAGAAATATTTTAAAAATCAAGTTTTTTTCTTAGCCTTTTAGCTTCATCATTTGATATATTTTTGAATACCTTATACATGTTGCTTGATTGTTTTCTTTTTATACAAAATTAAAGATACAATTTATTGATTCACATCCAACAAGAGGCAAATTAAAGCTAAATATATGCTATTTTCTTCAAATGAAGTAAATCTTATCTTTGTTTCATAGAATTTTGAACTGAGGCAGCCTAGAATTTTTGGTCATTAATGTTGGAGTGTTTTTGCTATGCACTTAATTCATAAAATAGCACATTCAATAAAATAGCATTCAAGATACTTTGACAAACTCAGTGTCTTTGATCAAGTTGGGGCTGTGGGTAGAAGAGACCAGTTGGTGACACACATGATGCTCTGTCCTTTCTCATCAGTAGAAGCAGGAGAGTATTCTGTGTCATAAAAATGATTTAGAGGGATCAATAAACAGTGCATGAAAGCAAAGATTGAGCCAAAACTCCATGTGTCAAAGATAGGAATTGTCAATACATGAATCCTTAGCCCTTAACAGAATACCCACAACCCAATGTGATGACAAAAATAATCTCTGAAGCATTTTCTTTTTTGTTTTGGAGATTTTTGCTATGCTTGAGCAAGCAGTGTTTTTTTCAGTAGGACCATTATTACTATTATTTGCACACATAGAAGTTCCATTTATTAGGAAAGCAGGGATAAATGACTGAGAGACCCTGTGTCTTTCTCTTGTGGTCTAGCTTTTGAATATTGCACATACCTTAGTGGAACCTCATTTAACTATGACTATTTTGGAGAAACTAATGAGATAGTCTCTCCTTCTCCTCCTCCTCCTCCCCCTCTTCCTTCTCTTCCTTCTTCTTCCTCCTACCTCTTCCTCCTTCTTTGATGCATGGCTATGCATTCTCAGGCTTTGCAGCATCTAAACATTAGCAGGTATGCTATGAAGTGCAAATAACAGCTTAGCACTTCTTTTCTGTAAGGTAGAAGCATCTGCATTCAAGGTTATTTGAAGGTGAAATAACTACTAAGTTGGCCTCCATGTCTTTCCATCAGAAGTAAAGGGAGGACGAGAGACATAATGAAGAATGGCCAGATTTACTGCCGTAACTGGGCTTGTATGTTTCATGTTGTTTAGCACTGCACATGATGGGGCATGGATGTATCTACATACACATCCTTTCAATAAATAAATAATCATTCTTGTCCTTTGCAACATGAACAAGATTGTTCTACTACCACAAAACTGACAACTATGTAACATTATACATGTAATCATTCCATACAGTGTGTATACTGCAAATATATGTTGCCCATGATACAAACATACACTGTTATATGTTGACTTAAAAAAAATTCAAGAAAATTTGTAGACTGAGGGTGGTAGACTAGAAGGATGGAAAGGATTTGCTGGCATTACTGAGCTGCTGTAGCCACCTGAAGGCATCTGTGTCTAGATTGTTTGGGGGATGACAGTGTACTTTATGGGTCAGATTTTCAGTTTCTTGCAAAGAAATGCATGTTACACCCACCAGAAAGCACAAGCAAGCTGCCTGACCAACCACACAGCAAGATGAGTGCAATGACTATGAGATGACTACAATGAATGGAGTCTTGAGAGAGGTAATAGTGGTGGGTGTCACGAGTCTCTCGTCTTTCAATCCTTCTGCTTATTTCTTGCAAGTTACTGCTGACCCACGGCAGCATTCTAGGCATCAGGATGGTGCTCAAAGATAAAGAGGGAGAGAGAAGTATGTAAAAAAAGTGATGGATATGCCAAGTATTTCGATTCAAGCATTTCATGATGTATACAGTGCCTGCATCAAATTATCACTCTGCTCCACTACACAGTCAGCCCCTGTCATCCAATGGTTTCACTTACAATTGATGGCGCAGTATGGATTCAGCCATATGAATTCAGTAGAAACTGTACTGTTAAATTTTGGTCTTTTCCTGGGCTACCAAAATGTAGTATGACGCCCAGCTGTGTTGCTGGGCAGTGGGAGTAGACTACTGCTCTTTGTCAGCCGCAGGATCACTAGGGCAAACGGCTGACAGGCTGCAGTGCACAGATGCTTTCCATCTTGTCTTGCTTTGACTTATGGTCTTCTGATTTTATGTTGTTGGGAAGCTGATGTGCACTGAGTAGAAATCACACTCAAACATACATTAACCATATGTTAATGGGGAGTACTCATACTACCATTCTGTTTTTCATTTTCTGTACAGTAGTCGATGAATTACACAAGATAGATAACAGTTTCATAAAGTGAGAAATAGACTGCTAGATGATATTGCTTAACTGGAGGTTAATATAAGCATTCTGGGCACACTTTGAGGTAGGAGAGGCTAAGCTTCTAGGGTCGAAGTATTAAACACATTTTCAACAGAGGATTTTCCAACTTATGATTTTTTTTTGGGCGGGGGGACATACTCAATCCTTTTCATGACCTGCAAGTCAGTGGGGTCCTGAGAAGGGGCAGTGGGAGATTAAGAAAAAAACTGGACATGTACTAAAAGGAAAGCTGGGATCAGGTGGAACCTGACCTCTGATGGAGAGGCAGCGACAATCCAGCACAGTCTGTGTCTTTTTCTATACACAGTAAAAAGAGGGAAAGTGCACAACGGGGCCAAAAGTGCAAGATCTCAGTGTTTGGCTGAAAACACTGAAAATGAAAGATTCTCAGAGCTATGTGTGCAGTAGTCAACAGAGAGAAATACCAAGGCCAGATACCAGCTGGACTGGCTTTGCTCTAGTCCCAGCAACTTGTTCACATGGCTCACCTCTTCCACTCAGCTACTCCCCACAAATCCTATGTGCAGAAGTTAAGGAACATCTATATGCAACAGTTATTTGTCAATTAAAAAGAGAATAAAGCTAATCACTGGCTTTATTTATGTGCTTCATGCAGGATCTACATACCTGCTATGCTGTAGGAGTGGCCTAGTCCTCCTGCTAATGTGATTCTGTCCCTGGTCCTGTTGCTGCACCTGCCAAATGGCCCAGGACTTGGCACCATGATGCATCCATTCCTATTTCTTGTCCCACACTCAACTTGACAGTGTTTTCCGGACACACTGTACCTCTCAGTTCAGGCTCTGGGATTGTTCTGATGACCTGGGCACAAGGCATATTACAGGATCCTCATTTTGGCTCCAGGTACAACATGGGTGTTTGGAGGAAGAGGTTAACTTGTGGGGCAGGAGATGGGGATTCATGAGCGGATCCTTCTCCCTCCCTTTCTGTGGCAGGGCTTTCTCTGAAGACACCTGTGAGATCTAGAAGTCACCTAGATTAGCCTGCATCCAGGCACACATACCTGTGTTTGCTACATTTCTTCTGTCTTTTCCTGGTTTATTTGCTCCTTCATTTCTGCTTCCTGGAACTATGCCATCCTCAATCAAAGAGAAGC
>RJWT010016738.1:0-19701 GCA_004365215.1 Cuniculus paca | reverse complement strand
TCAGAAATTTCCCCTTGTGCATTTGACAGATAGCCTTCAACAAGTCTAGAACATGAACTGATTCAACTCATGGCCTTAGCCTGCAATTTGTTCCTGTGTTCCCATTCAGGAATTGCCATCCCCATCTACCAGTTGCATAGGCCAGAGACCTAGAGGTCATTTTTAATACCTCCTGCTGTCTTACCCACGCAAACCAGTCAAACACCAGGGCTGTTAATTCTACCTACTCAGTATTCCTCGACTCTGTCCCTTTTCGTCTTTCATTGTCACTATAATAGTCAAAACTACCATTACTTTTTACACAGACCCCTATGACTCCTGTTGACATGTTTTTGGATTTGATTTAAAGGTACATAGTGTGAGGGTACTTCATCCAAAATGTCTGTAGTGCCAAATTAGAAACCCTTTGCTAAGTGAAAAAAGCTGTACACACAAGCTTTTGATTGTATGTTTTCTTTTGTAAGAGATAGGTAAAAACAGCAAAATTGCAGAAACAATTCTGGGTTGGTTGGTTGTCTTAAGCTGTGTGGGAACAGGGACTGACTGGAAAATCTGCACAGAGGAACTTCTTGGGGGCGACAGAAGGGTTATGAAGCTTGATTGTGGTTATGGTTGCAAAACTACATAAATTTACTAAAGCATAAAATTGAACACTTAAAATGGGTGGATTTTGTGGTATATAAATTACACCTCAATAAAGCTACTTTTTAATATGGGTAAATGACTTAATAAGGAATTTCACAAAGAATGCCCAAACATCAAATAATCACATAAAAAGGCCCTCAACTTTATGAGTCATCAGGAAATGTAAACAAAACCACTTACATGCAATAGAATGACTAGTAAAAAATATTAAGTATAAAATTAATAAGTGTCAGTGAGGATATAGGGCAACTGGGAAAACTCACAGTTATGGTTTGAATGTATTCCCCAAATTTCACGTATTGCATGCAGAAGATTGGATCTAGACTCATATATCTCACCACGTACTAAATTAAAATAAAAATGGTTCAAAACCCTAAATGTTAAAACAGACACATTTAATGTGTTGGAAAATAGAATAGGTAAAATGTTTGACGGTGTAGACTTAGGTAAGGATTTGCTAAACAGAACCTCAGTGGCACAAGAAATAATGCCAACAATGAATAAATGGGATCATATCAAATTAAAAAGCTCTGTACATCAAAGGAAGCAAATAACAGAGTGAAGAGACAACCTACAGAACAGGAAATAAATTTTCTAGCAACTCCTCAGACAGAGGACCAAAATAAAGAATTTAAAACAATGACCAACCCCCCCCCCCACACACACACCAAAGACCCAATCACAAAGTGGACAAGTGAAACAAATAGCCACTTCTCAGAAGTAGTAATGCTAGTGAGGCCGCAGGGGAAAAAGGAACCTTTCTGAATTGATTGTGGGAATGCAAGCTGGTACAATCATTATGGAGATCAGTATGGAGATTCTTCAGAAAACTAAAAATAGAAATTCCATTTTACCCAGCTCTTCCTCTTCTAGGAATCTTTCTGAAAGAGTTAAAAGTCATCATATTACAGTGATACATGGATCCCCATGTTTATAGGAGCACAGCTGATAATAGCTAAATCTTGGAAGCAGCGTATATGTCCATTAATAGATGAATGGATAGATAAAATGTGGTATGGTATTTATACACAGTTGAGTACTGCTATACCATAAAGAGGGATAAACATGAGGCATTTGAGGGTAAATGTGTATACCTTGAGACCATAATGTTAAGTGAAGTAAATCCAACACACAAGTTTAAATGTCTCATGGTTTCTCTTATATGAGAAACTCAAAATATAAATAAAGAGCAAAATAAAGGGTAGGTAATAGGAAGAAGGGAGACAGATCATTCTCAGATGGGAAGGGGAACAGGAGATGGAGGGGAAGAAGAAAGGAAGGAAGGGAGAAAGAATAAAAGAACTGAAGAAAGAAAGAAAGAAAGAAAGAAAGAAAGAAAGAAAGAAAGAAAGAAGCAAGCAAGCGAGCCTTTTGAAATGGTAAGGGGAGCCAGAGTTGGAGGGAGCTGGGAAGAATGAGATGGAAAGGGGACAAAGAAATTAAGATGTGTTATGTACATGTACAACCTCCCCATGATGAATGTGATCATGTATTGCAAACATATACTAATAAAAAGAATGAAAATATTTCATGTATTGGAAACTTAATTTCCAAATTCACATTAATTCTATTTGGAGTTGGGATTTGGGGAAGTGATTGGGTCATGAAGGCTCTGTCTTCCTGAATGGATTATTCCATTCATGAATTAATGGGTTATTGAAAGAGTGTATTTGTTATAAAAGCAAACCCTTTCTGGCATACTTGCTTGATTCTTGCTGTGTGATGTCCCTTACCATGTATTGAGACACGATGGTCCTTCCCAGATGCTGAGAAAATGCTTGCACCATGCTCTTGGTCATCCCTACCTGCAACACTATAAGCCAGATAACTACTGTGCTTATATATTACCCAGTGGTATTGAACAGAAAATAGACTAAAAACACAACTATACTCTTGTGGGTGCAGCTGGTAAAACCACTTCGAAAGACTGGCAGTATTCTCTAAAGCTGAAAATACACAGCTTTAAATGTACAAGAATATTGGTGAGTTGTGTACTTAGTATATGAACAGTAAAAATTAAATTGTAGTGTTCATAAAATACCATATAGAGTGAGAAAAAAAGATCAAATGACTGTGACATGCAACCAAATGGGTGAGTCTCACTCATTCAGTATAGAAGAAGCCTGGCGTAGTATAAGCCTCCTAAGACTGCTAGATGTCCCCTGGGTGAGTGCAGTGTTTGTGGGGTTCGTTCATTTTGCCCACTTAAAACTGCTTGTCGTTTCTTCAGTGATTTATAGGATGAATCCTTTATCCACAATGTAGATTGCTTTTTATTTTATAACTTTTTTGATTCATAGAGGTTATATAAAAATTACAAAACAAAGAGAATTTCTATGTTTTGTAACAAACTGAACAAAAACAATTTTTGGCTAATCTAAAACTGCATTAAAAACTGTTATCTCTTAAAGTTTTAATATTTTCTAAGTTCTGTCTTATAAAAAGTTGCCTTGATATTTTATCCTAAGTTTCTATAATGGATATTTCTCCCATTATTTTTATTTATTTATTTTTTTGGGTCTTTTTGAGACAGGGTCTCACTATGCAATTGAGGCTGGCCTTGAGCTCACTTTGTAGCCCAGGCTGGTTTCGAACTCACAGCAGTCCTTCTGCCTCAGCCTCCTGAGTGCTGGGATTACAGGAGTGCACCACCATGCCCAGTCTAATGATTGTTATTTCTGTAATGTTTTATTTTTGGATTTTAGTTTTTGAGACAGGGTCTTGCTGTGTAGGTCAGACTGGCCTTGAACTCACTATCTAGCCCAGGCTGGCCTTGAATTTAGGGATTTTCCAGCCTTAGCCTCCTGAGTGCTGGGATTACAGGTGTGTACCACCATGCCTGACTGTAATTTCTTAACCATGTTGAATTCTCTTGTTTATTTTCTTATTAACATTCACTATGAACTTTTTCAGTCCTAAATAAAGGTTGAAAGAATTGTGTCCTGAACATAAGTATACACATTTTCACTACCTCATTTCTACAGTAGATCATATTTTGCCATATTTGCTTTATTACACGTTTAACAATCCATTTATCCATTCATCTGGTTCTCTTCTTTTGCCTTAATGTTTTTCTCTTCTTTCAACTATCTGTACTCCTTGATTCTTTTCCTTGTTCTGTGTTGATGAATCCTTCTTAAACAATTTTGAATAACCTGACTTTGGAGATGATAGTGAATTCTTTTGTATTTTCTGGCAGAATTTTAACCTTTTAAACTTTTTTGGCAAAAATTTCCACTTTTAAACTAAACCGACTTTCTTAGTTGTCTGTTTTGAATTAGAGTTACTTTTTTGTGCTGACCTACACTTCCACTTAAGTGACATGTTACTTTATTTCCATTTTTTTTTTCTTTTTAAATCATGGTTAAGTTTACCCAGATCTTTCTCCAATTTAGTAACAAAATTCTTGTTTTGCCACAAGGGAGTCTCTATGCCACATACCCCATTGCTTGAATATAAGATACTGTTATGTTACTGTATAAAATGTGTCTGTCATAAAAATCTGTTACTTTTGTGTACTAAACTGTGTTGTTTTAGGATTTCAAAACAAATTTTAATGGAAGATACTAGTCAGAATTCTAGTAGATGATTTTTTCCCTAAAATTCAGTCACTTTTAGGAGTAGTTTTAAGTGGATAATCTCATCTCAAGATTTTGAAAAGAAAAATGTCAAAACCGGGAATAATTGCTTTATATCACTGTTCCTTATTGGGCTTCTGTTTTTTATCTGTAAGTATAATAATCACCAAATAATATGGGTACAGTAAAAATAGTATATTTAGTTGCTTCTTGTATAAAATGGTCACCTTTTCCAGTTTACCAATTTATCAGCTCGTACTTCTTCCTGTAAGCGCTGACATGTTCATTAATGTGAGGACATTTTTTTAAAGAAAGGAAAAATGTTTGAATCAGTCCTTGCTCCCTCTCTTCTTTTCTTTTTCCCTTTCTTATTTTATCATAACCTGAAAAGTAGAGTTAATTTCTTTTTTCTTTGTATGTTGTCTTTGTAGTATCTCAATTTTAAAGAAATACATGAGAAATCAAGACACTTTATTTTTTATTGTAAAGCGTGTATGTTTTATTTTCAGTTGATAAATTGTGTAGCATGAAATTCTTAAAGTCACTTGGAAGTTTAAGTATGTGTTATGGCTCACTTGCATTCGATGACAAAGCAACATTATGTACAGCACTTTATTTCAGAATATCCTGCCAAAATTTCACAAAGAATGGTCAGGAAACTAATATATCATATCTAATTTTGAATGTTTAAATCATCTTGATAGAAGCTTTAGATTTGCTAGTGCTTTTTCCTATCCGTGCCCTGATAGATGTGAAGTGATATTTTCCCTGATTACTAATGAGTTTGAACTCTTTTTCATATACTGCTTGACCACTTAGATTTCCCTTCTCTCGAGTATTGATTAAGTTTTTTGAGTTCTCTTTACCTCATTGATCTATGGGAGTCTTATATATTCTAGATACTAATCCTTAGTTATATAATGCACAAACACACACACATATATATATATATATTTGCTTTTTCACTGTTTACAGTGGCTATTTATTTGTATGGACATTTTAAATTTTAATGTCCATTTACTAACTTTTTTTCTACATGATTAATGTTGACGAGAAATTCTTCCCTACCCAAGGGAATGACGATGTCGTATATTCTTAGTTTTATACTGTTACCTTTTACAGTAAGTCTTTAAATAAATTGGTGTTGATTTTTGTTTGGTGTAAAATAGAAATTCAATTTCATGTTTTCTACCCAGATATGCATTGTGCCAGCACTGTTTCCTATAGAGACTATCCTTACTACTTTACAATTGCCTTCATTATATGAAATGTCTGTTTTTATATGATAATTTGTTTATTATTTTAAGATAAATTTCTAGAAAGAGAATTATTAGGACATACTAAATGATTACTTATTAGTGTTTATTGTAAAATCAAAAAGGTATAAATTCATGTATTTACTTTTTTGAAGTTTTTTTTCCCCTGTATTTTTATTGTGTTAAAACACATGTAATACTTAACTCGTTTTGCTTTCTTTTTTTGTAATGCTGGAGATTGAACCCAGAACATTTACTATATTGACTATATTTAAATGTACAGTTTAGTGGTATTAATACAGGCATAATGTTGTGCAACCATCACCACCATCCATCTGTGTAACTCTTTTTATCTTGAAAACTGAAACTCTACCTGTTAAATAGTAATTCCCTATTCTTCCCTCTCCCTGGCCCTTGGCAACTACCATTCTACCTTCTGACTCCTATGCTTTTGATTACTCTTAATTACCTCATGTAAAGAGAATCATATAGTATGTATTATTTTGGGGCTGGCTTGTTGCATTTAGCATAATATCCTTAAGGTTCATCCATGTTGTTGCATATGTCAGAATTTCCTTCCTTTTTAAGGCTGAATAATACTTCATTGTATGTATGAGCCACATGACCCTTGGATTGTTTCCACATTTTAGCTGTTGTCACTAACACTGCTATGAACATGTGTACATGAGACTTTGCTTCCAATTCTTTACGGTATATAATAGAAAATGGAATAATTGTTTTAGATATTAATCTATTTTTAATTTTTTGAGGAACTACCATACTATTTTACATTCCCAACAACTGTGCACAGGGGTTCCAATTTCTTCAGTCTGTCAACACTTTGTTATTTCTTTTTTGATAGTTGCCATCCTAATGAATGTGAGTGTCAGTGGCCAAGAAAGCTAAGTTCCTGGGGGGAAGAATGACTAGACGATGAAAAGATTAAAGATAGAGACAGAAAGCCAGGGTCAGGTGGAGCCCCTCTCCAGATGGGAGGAAGAGGGTGCTCAACCACTGGAATGTGTTTATTTATACACTTGTCTTCCCACGCCCTTTTGCTTAACTAGCTCACTTCATGCCTGGTGTTCTCGGGTGTTCTCAGGGCTGGAACACTTGTTTGCCTCCAGCGCTCCATGCCCTCAGGGTGTTTCTCAGGTGCTCTGTGCCCTCAGGGTGCTCCTGTTCAGGCACTTGTGCTTTCGGCTCTGCACATATCAACTGTCACTAGCTGAGTGGCTCCCAGTATGTGAGGTGGTATCTTACTGTAGTTTTGACTTGCACTTTCCTAATGGTTAGTGATGGTTAGGATCTTTGCGCGTGCTTTATCTTCTTTAGAGAAATGCCTATTCAAGTCTGCGGCCCATTTTTGCATTGGGTTGTTTTGGCTTGTTATTGAATTTGAGTAGTTCTCTATGCAGTGTATTCTAGTTAATCATTCTTATTAGATATATTGATTTGCAAATATTTTCTCTCATTCTGTAGGTTACCTTTTTATAGTTACATTATCTTTGATGCATAAAGTTTTAAAATTCTGTCTTTTCTTTATCTGTTTTTTCTTTTGTTGGATTGGTGTAACATCCAAGAAATTGTTTTCAAATCTGAATTTTTTTCCTCTTATGTCCTAAAGTTTCATAGTTTCAGGTCTTCTATTTAGATCTATTTTGACTTCGTTTTTGTATATGATATTATTAGATAACCTTGTCTAACTTCATTCTTTTGCATGGGGCATATATTTTTCCACCATGACCTGTTGAAAAGACTACCTTTTCCCCATTGAATGGTCTTGGTACCTTTATGAAAAATAATATAACCAAGTGTGCCAAGTTTCTTTCTTGGCTCTCTATTCTACTCCATTGACTTATATGTCTGTCTTTATGCCAATACTACACTATTTCTATTACTATAACTTTGTGGTATGTTTTGAAATTAGAGTGTATGGCCATACCATCCTGCACATGCCCAGTCTCATCTGAAATTAGGACATGTGAGTCCTTGTTCTTCTTTTTCAAGATTGTTTAGTATTTCAGGTCCTTTGAGATTTCCATATGAGTCTTAGAATGGTTTTTTTGTTTTTGCAAAAATGCCATTAGGATTTTGATATGATTTGCATGAAACTTGTAGATTTCTTTGGAGACTATTGACATTTTAACAGTGTTAAATCTCTAATCCATGAACATG
Source organism: Cuniculus paca (assembly GCA_004365215.1). Taxonomy (NCBI): domain Eukaryota; kingdom Metazoa; phylum Chordata; class Mammalia; order Rodentia; family Cuniculidae; genus Cuniculus; species Cuniculus paca. Next base: position 12,044 of record RJWT010016738.1, on the reverse strand, counting down.
AAATATTTTACTGTTTGTGCTTTGTAGTTTTCATTATACAACTCTTTTGCCTCCTTGATTAATTCAGAAATGTTTAACTCTTTTTGATGCTGTTTTAAATGGGTTTGATTTTCTCACCATTTAACCTTTAATTTTTCTTAAATTAATTTCCAGTAGTATATCTTTTGTCTTATTTTTAAATATATTTTTAAAAATTCTGTCTTTTTGAGTTTTCAGGTGTATTGGTTACTTTTTTCCTTTGCTGAAACAAACACCTGACACCAAAGTGAAGCAAGGAAAGGTTTATTTAGCTCACAGTTTCTGGAGATTTCAGTCCATAATCAGCTGGGTCCAAGGCAGGGTGGCACCGCACAGGGACAGCACTTCAGGGCAGCAGCCAGAGCAAAAGAGCGCAATCAATGCAAGCCTCTTCTCTACCCTTAAATTGTACACAGCCTCCCCACCTTCAGGGTGGGTGTAACATACAAAATATCCTTGCCCTCCTTTGCACAGGATGAGGATATTCACAAAGTAAGAACCCTGGCTCCCTGCTGAGTCTCTCAGTTAAACTTTTAAACTGTGCAAGTTGACACAATGTATTAACCATAATATCAGGTCTCCATCTTTTTCAACTATATGATCTTTGCAAATTTTAGTTTATGATTCAGTTCTGTTTCTTTCAATATGCTCATGGCTCAGAGTCAGCAAGTCCTTAAAATAAGTTGGAAAACTGATCTGAGAATTGGTAAAATATTTTGGAAACTGCAGATTTAACCAGAGTTAAATTACTGATGTATCTGGATATTAGTAGCTTAAGTTTTGAGTAAACAACAAGAATATTATAAGTAAAAATAGTGTTTAGGAATTTAAAGAGAATATAGAATATGTATATTTTTGTTTTTTGCAAAATTCAGGAAATGACATGAAAATTCTTTTTAGAAAAGAATTTCTGTAATATTTTGCAGAAATTATGGAAAGAGTATATACAAATGATCCTCAGTTTTTCCCAAATTCTGTATTTGCAAATTTCCTCATCACCTTACTTGGTAGTGGTTATTATATGGTCATTCTTGTGTCTGTGTAGAATGTGAAAAAGAGTCTCCTGTGCAGGTCCATTTTGTGCTATTATAACTGAATAATGTAAACTGAGTAGTTAATAGTTTATAAAGAATAACAGCTTATTTCCTCACAGTTTTGGAGCCTGAGAAGTCAAGATGAAGAGGCTAGCAAGCACCCACTTCCCAGTTATCACATGACTGAAGGTGGAAAGGTTGTAACAAGTACCAATTCCATCCAGGAGGGTGGAACCCTCTTGGGCTAATTATCTCTTAAAAGTTCCTACCTATTAATACTGTTATACGAGCATTTAAATTTGTACATGGGATTCAGAAGTGGCATTGAAAGCATAGCATCCCCCAAGTAGTACATTCTTAGCTAAAGTTGAGCAAGGTAATACTCTGTCTTTTTTTGCAACTCAAGCAGGGATGACCAGAAACTGGAGACAACAGAGGAGAATATGTATAATGTAGTATAAGAGCATTTGCCTTTGGGATCAGTTGGACAAGGTTTGATGTCAGCCTTGTCATCTATTATTGGAATGGCCTTAGCCAAGTTATGAACACACCTGAAGTTCTGTTCCCTTTGTAAAACAAAGTAAAATCTACTAGAATGGATTGATGTTAAGATTTAAGATTATCATGCATGTGAAGGGTGTGTGTGTGTGTGTGTGTGTGCGTGTGTGTGTGTATACCCCAGTCTACTCCCCACATACATACACACATATTTATCTAAATGATTCAGTATTGGCAAATTCTGAGTTTGTAGCAACATAACTGCCACAAATAGTAATATGTCTTTGCTAACTGACATTGAATAATTTTATTGTTTCCTATTGACACTTGTTCCTACCAAAATCTTATCAAGATGCTGAAAAAGATCACCAAATGTAGCATATAATTTAAAATAGTTAAAAAATATCAATAGTCTTAAAATACATGCTTTCTTTAGTGCTGTCATCCCTCTTGTTACTCAGCAGTTCTTTGTACTTTATTATCCAAATATAGTACTGATCTGTACCTTAGTTCTCTCATTTGTACTCTTCATGGGTTTGAGAAGGATGATGTTAGTTATTGTCTCTCAGCTTCAAACATATCCTTCTCACCTCTGAGTTGTGATGGTGCTCTAAGACTGTAGATCTCATTTCTGCTTTCCCAACTGTCTACTTTCAGTTTCACAATAGGGGACAGTAGGGAGAGGTTGCAAGATGACAGGACTTCATTCTTGAAATAATTTGAAGTTTTTTACCCCCTTTTTTTAGAAATTAAAATTTTCAACTTAAATCTCAAAAAGCATTAAAATAATAATTGAAATTTATTTATTTATTTTATGGAAAAAAGGTAAAACAAAATTTCATAACAAGATGATAGCAGAATAAGAGTAGTTAATACATTGTGTGTTATTTTAAAGTAATTACTCAGAGTACAAGATATGGGCATAAAAAATTCTTCAATCAATATTAGCACAAACTTTTCTTTTCTATGAACTAAGAGACACTAATAGTTATAACTAACTTGCATGTTTTTCTTCCTTTTCCCTACCTTCCTTTCCCTTTTCTCCCATCCTAGTTCCTTTCTCCTTTTGAACAGTTTCTTCCCATTCCTAGTATCTATTGTACATTGCATACCTTATTTACTCTTTCAGTTTCTCACACCAGAGAGACAGCACAATGTTTACAGAGTCTGATTTATTATAATTAAATTTTATTTTATTTTTTTATTTTAAAGAAACTAGAACGAAACAAAACAGAATAGAGTCAAACACAATGTAGCATTTCAGAACAGAACACTGCAAGCAATACAGGTCTTCAAAACATAACAACAGGAGATTAAGAATGGTTACCCTAGTGTCTCTTGCCTTCTTCGAAATGGTCGTTCATACATTTACAGACAATAAACTCAAACAAAACAAAATAATATAAAACCATATAAAATAAAAGAGTGAAAGCATTATAGGCCTTCAAGTCAGACAACAAGAAACCAACAATGGCTACCGTAATGTCCCCTGTTTTCTTCAATAACTGAATTTTATTGATGTTGAAATGTTTAAATATTGTCTCATAATAATTGAATTTTATTGATGTTGAAATGTTTAATATTACCTTATTTACATGGAAACCTCTTCCCTATGTGCTCCCATTTCTCACCATGTCCTCATCTTCCTTGTTAACCTATTTTTTTTCTTGGTGCTGATCACCATATATTATCTATTTTATTTATGTGCCTATTGATTGTTTACTTCCCACAGTTACAAGTGCCCTGAGGATCGAGATAATTTTGTCATTGTCTGGGAACAGTGCCTGACATATAGAAAGCACTTAGTATTTGTTGGAAGAATGAATTGATTTTAGCAGATTAACTCTTGACCATGCTTTAACAGATTTTTATATTGGATTTCCCTCCTAGAATTAATTTCCTGGGATGTTGTGTTATCTTTTTATTTGAGCAATGTCTGAGCAATGTCTTGCATGTAACAGAGGTTCATTAACTGTCATTTTTTTTTGGCTTTTATATTTTATTTTGCTTGAATGTCCTATCTACAGGATAGTTAGGGTCTTACCTCTTATCTTGGTAGGGGAAAGAATATCTTTTAATTCTCAATCTCAAGATCAAATCATCCAAATTAATGGAATCAATCCTAGTTATCTTAGATACTTTTTCTCCTTGCTGAGACAGAATACCCAACACCCAATGTTAAAGGAGGAAAGGTTTAAATTTGGTTTACAGTTCATAGATGACTGGTTCCAGGGCAGGGTGGTATGGCAGACGGGCATTACAGAGGAGAAAAGTTCATGACAGGCAGAAGATAGGAAAAGCAGAGCCTGGGGAAGATGGCAGAACAGTAAGCAGCAGAGTAAATAGACTCTCTGAGAGAAACAGTTCAGATGCTGGAATATACCATCATGGGGAGGACAAGAAGGTCCTCCCTGGACCCAGGAAGAATCTAAAATGTGAACTGAAGCCCACAGAAAGAGTAAAAAGAAAAATTTAAATGAAGAAGAAGGTGGTAGCTGGTGGCACCTTAGCCTGGAGCTGGACTCACCCTGAGAGACGAGCTGTGGGAGCCTGGGACGCACAGTCCTGGTGGCAGTGTCAGTGACTGCTAGCGACCCCAGAGGTCGCTGCAGAGAGGTACGGTGGTGGAGGAGGGCGGCAGATGCGGAGGTCTGTGCTGGCTGGTGGTGAGTGCAGAGGACTCAGTCCTCCCGCGGGAGAGAGCAAATGGCCAGGAGACATTTTGGAGTCGGGCAGGATAAGCCCAGGGCCAGGGCTGCTGCCGGCTTCTTCCCGCAGCTCTAGGTTGGTTGTGGACCCGCAGAAGTTGCTTGGACTGAGTCCCACTCCCATGCGTGTTCTAGAGAACATCGTGCTTAGGTTCCTAACCAGCTTAGGTCCACAGGCCCTGGCCAGCTCCACTCCTGTGTAAATTCCAAGGGCCCTTGTGGGCTGATACCCAGCTCAGTGCAGAAGCACGGGCACCCACCATCAGATACCTGTAGCCAGCACTGGCTAGAAAAACCAAACAATCTCACTTCAGAGAAATTGTAGCCAATGCCAGAAGTGCGTGGGACCCCACTACCCATGTGTATGGAAGAAACCAGGAAAATGTCAAGATGAAGAAGGAAAAGCAATCTCTGGCATGCAACCCAAGCAGTGCAAATCCAGGAGAGGTAAACACGGAAGAGATCGGGAGTTGCACACTGAAATGTCTGAAGTGATGTCAACTGAAGTAAAGAAACAACTTCATGAGGCTATAAAAGAAATTAGAATAGAAATACTATCCCAGGTAAAAGATGGAAAACAATAAAGAATTGCTAAGCACCTCTAAAGAAGGCATAGATAAAAAAATAGAGGAGCATAGGAAAATGAGGGAAACCATGAAAGAACAATATAAGAGAGATTTACAATGCATAAAACAGATTCAAAGAGATATCCAGGAAATTAAAAACTCCTTTGAAAGCTGACAAAACCATGTGAAAGAAACTGAAGATAGACTTTCAAACCTTGAAGACAGGTTTGCAGCTTGTGATCGCGAAAGGAAAGATTCCTTAAAAATAACAGGGAACCAGGAAGTAACAATTCAGTGGCTGCAAGACAACTCAAAGAAACATAACTTAAGAATTAAAGATGTTAGTGAAAAAGCAGGGGTCAAGACAAATGACATTAGGACTCTATTTACAGAAATAATTTTGGAGAACTTCCCAAGCACGGGGAAAGGAAATGACATTCAAATAAGGCATATAGAACTCCAGCTAGCCATAACCAAAACAAATCTACACCCAGACATATAATAGTCAAGATTCCAGAAATTCAACACAAGAACAGATTATTAAAAGCTGTTAGAGAAAAGAAACAGATCACCTATAAAGGAAAACCCATTAGAATTATGGCAGACTTCTCTACACAAACCATCAAGTCAAGAAGAGGCTGGAGTGAAGTATTGCAAGTCCTGAAAGAAAACAACTCCAACCCAGACTGATGTACCCTGCAAAACTTTCCTTCAAAATTAATGGAGGAACAAGATACTTCCATGACAAAGAACAACTCAAGGAATTCATGACCACCAAACCAGCCCTACAAAGAATACTAAAGGACATTCTAGAGAGAGATAAAAAGGACCATGCTCTCAGGAACAATGGCAGAGGGGGGACCATCAAGTGGGGGCAGTTGGAATAGAGAGGAAAAATAGGGAGTCAATGGCAGGAAAATAGCATGGCAGAGACAACGCAGTGCCAGAGGGCCATAACTATTAATGTAGATGGCCTCAATGCACCAATAGAAAGAAACAGGCATAGTGGATCAGGAGACAGGGTCCATCAATATGCTGTATACAAGAAACACGTTTAACTAGAAAGAAAATTCATAGATTGAAAGTCAAAGGAGAGAGAACAATGCCCTATGTGACAGGGAGCCAGAAAAAAAGTAGGAGCAGCTTATCCATCAACTGCAGAATGAATAAGAAAGACATGGCATTTTATGTGGTGGGAACCTATTCTGTTATAAAGGAAGATAACTGCAAGGCTCTTGTAGGTGCATGGAGGCAACTTGAGATCATGATGATGGATGAAATGGTTTAGAGTCACATGGGTTAATTTCATGTTGTCTCCCTAGTATAACAAACTAAAGGAGTTAGTGGGATCCAAAATGCACAGTATATATTGGGAAAGTCAAAGGGGAGAAATTATGTAAAAAGGGCAGGAAGTGGCCACTGTTAATCTGTTTTCATGATTTGAAACTCATATTGTCTTCATTGTTCTGAGTAGTTTTGTTTTATTCTCATTTGTTTGATTTTATTATACTTAATGGCATGGACAGCTGTTTTAAAGATAACAAAATATATAATTGCAGCCATAAAGGATTTCCAAAAATCTTATTCCAAATCCCTATATTGCTTTCATTGTTTTGTTTTGATTTATTTTACTCTATTCTGTGTTCTTTGATTGTATTATGTCTGAAGGTGTAGGCAACTAGTCTGAAGATAACAAGAAGCATTGTGGTGGCCACTGCTGTTTTACTAGTATTTTGAAGTTCCGTATTGCTTTCATGGTTTTACTTTGTTTTGTTTTGTTTTGTTTTTTTTACTGGTTTTATTCTGTTCTATTTTGTTTGATTTTATTTATCCCTGATGGTATAAGCAGTTATATTGAAGATAACAAGAGGCGTTATGGTAGCCATTATTGATTGCCTTTTATCCTGTTTAGAAGTGATGTACCATGTTCATTGTTTTGTTGTGATTGACTCTATTCTGTTTTATTTTGTTTGGTTGTATTGTTTAAAAAAAAATTGGAAAAGCAAGCAAATGACCAGTGACAAGCCACTTTGTGTTCCTTAGATTTTATTCAGGCTACCCACACTTAGGGCAGGTAGCACTCACACCTATAATCTTGTCATTGCATCCTTGACCCCAGCACCACACACCCTAGAACCAGCCACCTCTGAAAAGCATGGGCCTTTGTGGGGACATCTAGATACAAATCATAACATTATGCCTCAACCTCCCAAAAGATTCATGTACATCCCTTTATGCAAAAGGTATTTAGTCTATCTCTAGCAGTTAGTAAAGGTCAAAGGTCTAAGAGTTTCAGCATTGCTGTAAAGTCTAAGTCCAAAGTTCCCCCTGAGATTTAAGGCAGACTCTTAGCTGAGAGCCCTTGTATGAATGAAAAAAAACTTAAACACTTCCAGCATTCAATGGCACAAAATAAACATTACCATTCTAAAAAGTACAAATGGAGGAATACAAAGGAATGGGACCAAAGTGAGTTCAAAACCCAGCAAGGCAAATGTTAATTCCTGTAGTCTCATATCTAGAATCTGAGCCAATCCATGGCAAGATGTGAAATCCAAAGGGTTGGTTGGATCTGGTAGTTGCAGCTCCCATGGCTTTTCTCTTGGGCTGGCTCTGTTCTCTCCTTGCAGTTTTCCTCAGACAATCTATGTTCCTGGCTTTTCCAAACTTCTAGAGTCTCCACTGTACCTTTGACTTCACATTCACAGCTTCACACACTGCCTTCTCAGGGGCACAATGCCTGAGCTTCCAGGCCTTCTGAAATCTGGAAGGAAGCCTTCCTGACCCTACAACTCTTGCATCCTGCATACACTAAGACCAGTAACATGTGAATGATGCCAAGGTCTGCTGTCAGATGGAGCAGTAGCCAGGCTTCCCTCTTGGCTGTAGAGGTCCAGTGCCTATGAACCAAATTCCAAGAACAGTTTTCCTAGGCCATTGCCATTCTGGAACATGGTGCTCTGGGGCTCTCTTCTCAAAACAAAGTCTTTCACTTTTGCAGTTTTGAGGCTGCAAAGGGTGGAATCCTGCTGGTTCTTGTGATGTCCTCTGACCATCCTTTCTATTGTCTCCTTCTGAAATATTGACCTTTTCTTGCTAGTCTTTTCAGTGACCAATTTCTTTCCTGGTCCATCTTTTTTTTTGTACTGGGAATTGAACTCATGACCTTGCACTTACCAGGCAAGCGCTTGAGCCACTGAGCTAAATCTCCAGTTCTTCCCCTGTTCTATCTTTGCAGGCTGAAACTTCACTGGTGCTCCCTTTCTGGCCAAACTCAAAGCATTTTGACTCACTTTTCTGGGCTCTTTGTTCTTGATTCTCAAACTTAAATCTGGCTAAAAGCCCCTCAACAGTAGCCATGCCATGACCTCAACGTTAGACTACCTTGAAATTTCTTCTGCCACATTCACTAGTCTGTTGTCCTTAATCTCAGTCTTAGGCAAAGTTGCTGGATGTGAGCAAAATGCAGACAGACTTTCTGCCGAGGCATAGCACATATCATCTGGAATCCAACAACAAATGCAGTACTTCTTCCCAGCAGAAACCTGAGCCTGGTCTTTACCAGCAGGATTTCTGTCAGCCTTCTGGTCTTCTGAGCTCTAACTGGCACCTCCCATACAGTACAGCTTTAGGCCTTCCAGGGCTGTTTTTTCAGTGGGCATCTCTGAACCTTTCCAAACTCTTTATACAGGCAAGCTCCAAAGGGTCCTGAACCACATGGTCAGGTGCAGCCACAACATAGCACCACTCCTGGTACCAAATTCTGTCTTAGTTACTTTTTCTTATTGCTGAGACAAATACCCAGCAGGTTTATTTGGCTTACAATTTGAGAGGTTTCAGTTCATAGTTGGCTAGCTCCAGGACAGGGTGGCATGGCAGAGGAGAAAGCATCACAAAGGAGAAATAGTTTATGGAAAACAGATGACAACAAAAGTAAGCAAGTGACAAGCCTCTTTTTGTCCTTTATATCTCATCCAGGCTACCTACCCTTAGGATGGGTAGCACTCCCACCTTTAATCCTGGCATTGCATCCTCAGCTCCAACATCACACACTCTAGATCCAACCACCTCTGAAAAGCCCCACCCATGACTAAGTGAGGCTTTGGGGGAATAAAAGCCGTAAATGCCCCAATAATTATTGAAGTGATTGAATATATCTTTCTTTTTATTGTTTGTTTTTTGATTCCTTTTATTTTTGTCCTGTATGTTTTTTGCCTTACTTTTTTGGTTAACACCTCTGAGGGACTGTTACAAGTTTTGTCTAGATGTCCCCTCAAAGCCTCATACATTTTTAAATGAGGCTTTTATGGAGGCAGCTGAATCTAGAGTTTGTGATTGATTCATAATTCAGCGCTGGTATTAAGGTTGACTGATTGCTGAATTAGTCCATTGGTTGGATTGGCACAGTCCTAATCTCAGCAGTCTGGATAAGATAAAAGGGACAGAAAGAAGCTTGTTTCTTCCCTTTTCTGCTCTGGCATGTTTTTGCTGTCTTTTGCCATGAATTGTTGCCCCTCTGCCATGTGCTACCCTGCCTTGGAGCCAGCTGATTATGAAGTGAAACCTCTACAAACTGAGCTGAATAAGTCTTTCCCCCTTTAACTTTGGTTGTTGGGTGTTTTGTCCCAGCAATAAGAGTAACTAAGAATTTGGTACCAGAGAAGTGGGGTCATTGCTGTGATTATACTTGATTATGTGGTTCAAGTGCCTTTGAGAATAATTTATGGAATTGGAAAGGTTCAGAGATGCTGGATGAACAAGTAGAACTGGAATGCCTTAGGCTGTTCTGTATGGGAGATTCTGGTCAGAGCTCAGAAGACTAGATTGTTGATAGAAATTCTGTTGGTGAAGACCACGCTTGGGAGGTTTCTGCTAGAAAGAAGTTTTCCATTGGCTGATGAACTGCAGATGATGTGTGTTATGATTTGGCAGGAAGTTGGTCTGTATTTTGCTTGTTTAGAGATATTGTTTGGGTGGCAGAAAAATTTCAATGCAATCTGCTGTTGGGATAGTCACATGATTATAATTGAGTGGTTTTGGTCAGATCTGTGTTCGAAATTAAAAGTCGAGCCAGCAGGGTGATTTGAAGCATTTGGCGGAGGGAAAGCTCTAGTATAGCTGTGGATTGCAAGGATGAAACAGAGGAGAACATGGTCATTGAGAAGGAACAGGACAATGAAAAACGACTTAAGGCCTTTCACCATAAGGGAAGAATGTATTTGAAATGCAGGAGGTCCCTCTTTCTTAGTGTTGCCGTGTCCTATTGTTAAAGGTTAATGGGAAGCAAGGGCTGTTGCCAGAAGCATAGAAAGAGAACTGGAGGGGAAGATGGTATGCTGTTGGTTCTCCTGGAGGAGCTTGTTGTGCTGGTTTTCCTCGTATGAACTCAGCTGTTCTCATAGGAGAAGCTCAGGTCCTTGCTGTCACTGAGGATAACTGTGGTTCTCTTCAGGGGAGCTCTGGTCCTTACTTTGAGCTTTCTGGCTCCAGTGCAGATCCTTCACCCTGCTGGCACAGACTAGCTTACATCCCTGACATTTGGGCCTTCCTAGTGCAGACCCTTGATACAGACTTGGATGAGACGTTGTGGTCTCCAGCTGGACTTGTGGAGGACACTGCCATGGGCTGTAAGTCTTCAGCTGGACTCATGCAGACGATTGCCATGGGATCCAGGCTCTCAGCCAGATTCTTTGGGTGTGTAGTAGAGTGCAGAAAGATTTCCGACACTCTTTTGCATTTGATTCTTTGGGTGAATATTATAAAATAATGCTATAAATTGTGTGTCTTGTATTAAATTTTTTTCCATTTAAACCCTGATTACAACAGGGACTGAAATGATACCTGTTTTCTTTGCTAATCTGTTAATATGTGGCTGAGAAATTTATTAAAATAATATTTCTCATTATAAAAATATATAGTCTTAGAAAATGTAGAACTGTAGAAAGTAAACAAGAATAATACAAGAAAGTGTAATTTTCACTCTGTTTAGGACATAAAGCCAACATAGAAAATTTAGACCAGTTAGGCTTTTCTGCAGCCTCCTGTTTAGTAATATGGCCAAGCAGTATTTATTTATCATGAAAATAAAAACATAGAGACTTTAAATGTTTATGACTGATCTTTGAAAATCTTTTATGAATTATATATATATATATATATATATATATATATTTTTTTTTTTTTTTTTTTTGCAGCACTGGGGATTGAACTCACAACCTCATGCTTGCCTGGCAGGCTCTTAAGACACTGAGCTAAATCCCCAGGCCTTGTCTTTTTGAGGCAGGGTCTCGCTATGCCATTCAGGCTGGCCTTGCGCTCACTTTGTAGGCCAGGCTGGTCTCAAACTCGCAACGATCCTCCTGTCTCAGTCTCCCAAGTGCTGGGATTACAGGTGTGTGCCACCAGGCCCAGCTTAAGCATTACATTTTTAAATTAATATGTGGTATTTGTTATTCCATTCTTGCTTTTAGTAACTGCTTATTTCATTTAAGTCATTATGCTGGACCGAGAATGTAGCTCAGTGTTAAAGAGTATGCTCATCACGTTCAAGCCCCTGGATTCTATCTCCAGAACCATATAAAAACAAAAACAAACTAAAAACCTTAAAAGTCTTTATGTGAAGTATTTCCATACTTTTATATATTAAATGATAAAATTTTAATTAAAAACATTTTATCCCTGTTATGTTTCTTGAAGAATAGTATTGCTTATCAGTGTTTATTTCAGTTTTGATGCTTCAGATTTCTTTAGAACTGGGTTTTGGTGAACAGTCAAAGTTTTAAGCAATAATTTAAGAGTTAAGAGACATCTTTGTGTGTGTGTGTGTGTGTGTGTGTGTGTACACTATAAAGTGAACCCAGGACTTCTTAAATGCAAAGCGTGTACTCCTAAATGCTAAGCATGTACAGTGAGTTATATCCTAGCCCCTAGAGGCATTATACTTTCTAATGTAACTCCTATTTATTACTTATATAAAACCAAATGATACCATTGTTGGTTTAACCAGTAAATAATGGAATTTGTTATGTAATGAACTTTATAGAGATTATCTAGTGTTAATCATGTCTTTTCCTACTCCTATTTCCTTCACAGGTTAAAAAAATGTATCTGTAAAGTCTCCCAGGACATCTGTAGAAGCATGCAGAAGCAAGATGACTATAATCCCACCCCTAGTACCTTTGGCTTCCTACCAGGGCTTATATTTTATAGTGTTCCTCTCA
>RJWT010016737.1:0-19705 GCA_004365215.1 Cuniculus paca | reverse complement strand
GCTTTACTCAGTTTACTGACTCAATGATAATGTCATTTGGAAACAGCCTCATCGACACACTAAGAAACAATGTTCACTCTGGGTATCTCATGTTATTCAGTATATTTCACATAATAATTATATAACAAGAAATATATCTGAATGATATTTTCACTAAATAATGTAGAAATAAAGTGACTTTTGTTCATAGTACTTGATTAATTTGAGAATATCTTAAATATATTGTATTCACAGCAAGAGCGCAGCAGGTATTATTCAAGACAATAGGAAGAAAATAATGACAAAGATAAATCCACTACTTCATGTATCATCTATTCTGGAAGGGCTATGCACAAGAGGTATAAATAAAATTAATGCATCACATGTGATTCACGGGCTGGGGATTTAGCCCAGTGACCTAAAGTGCTTGCCTGGCAAGCACGAGGTCAAGAGTTCAATTCCCAGTGCTGCAAAAAAAAAAAAAAAAAAAAAGGATTCACAATAATTTCAGATCAAAATGTAGTTATCAACTTTTGGTCCTACCAAGATGGAAAATTTGTCTCTCTGTCCTTCCTTTTAGCAAGTAAAACTACAAATGCCAGAAAGAACTCAAGAGACAACCAAAAGAGAATTCTAAAACGTAGACACAGAAGGTGCACTGGTTTGTGTCCCAGGATTGAATGGACACCAGACAGTGGGCATGCTTATGACCTTACCTAACACGCAGAGGTACCCTTAAGCCTGCCATTTCCTGAGCCCCTGCCTAGCAACACAAGTCAGGTTTGGACTCTCGTTCCTCCCCTGGAAGCAACAGGACTGCAGACTACAGCACCAAGCCAGCCTGGCAGAACAGGGAGCAGGGATCAGTGCAAGAGGCCAGGGACAATAGCTGAGCATGGAAACCTCTCCGTTTGGCCTGAGATTCTTTTTCTCACCCTGTGAAACCCTGGGATTCAAGGACACCAGAAAAGAGGCTTCCGCCACATCAAACACCCGCCCAGTGAAGAATTCTATACCCTGCATATGGGAAATAACTGGAAGCCAGGACCTTCACCCTACTTGGGCACCAAACACCTCCGATTGAGGAATGTACTTCCAGGTCTGCAATCACCGTCAGCTGGACCCGGAGGCAAAGCCAGCAGTGTGAGATAAATAAAGCCAGCCAAAATGATGTTGCATGCCCTCTAAACATTTTATTGTCATAAGACTAAAGCTTCACAGTATACAAGGACTTGTCAAACCTAAACAGGATGACTATATGATGAAGATAGCACTATGCAATATATTCACCAGTGTTAATCTATTATTTTGCTTTGAAATTCTGTATCATCATTTTTATTCTTTTTTTCATTTTTAAAAGAAAAAATATCTAAATAAGATCTAGATTATCTTAACATAATAGCCAAATGTCTAAAATAATGCAGTATTCGGGTTGTGATATTCCACTTCTGCTTTGCAAAATGTTTTCAATGGGTAAGAAGTACTTGTAGCAACCATGTGTGTTCATATGTGTGTAATGAAACAATAAATGGCCATATATGAATTTGAAACCCTAGATTGTCTACATTTTAAAAATCATATTTATCACCAAGTTTTATTCAAATTTTCAAAACTGCACCAGTTACATGGGAAGAATTAATGTATTTCTCAGTCTTAAAATTATTGAATAATAAATGAGAAATACCATGTTTCATTCCATTATAATTATAATTTATAGGTTTATTTGTGCACTTTGAGATTAGAAAGCTGACACTCCCTCACTGTGAAACAATTTGTTTTATACACAGATAAATGCATAATGGAATCTTTTCTCCATCACCATCATTTTAAAAAATTTTTATTATAATGTTTTATTATAATGGAATAGGGTCTTCTCTTGAAATCATGCTGATCATATTTCTGTGGGTTTATATACCTTCATTTTATGTTGTTTAAGTATTCTTGCATCATCAGTTAACACTTTATCATTAAACTACTACATTCCTTCTGTCTTCTACTGCAAATTAGATGTGCTCATATCTCCCATTTAGAAACACGAAGTCAACAAAGAAGGAAAGAGTGAAAGAAAGAAGAGAAAGAACGAAAGAAGAAAGAGGAAGAAAGAAAGAAGAGAAAGAAAGAGAAAGAAAGAAAGAAAGAAAAAGAAAGAAAGAAAGAAAAAAAAGAAAGAAAGAAAAAAGAGAAGAGGAGAAGAGAAGAGAAGAGAAGAGAAGAGAAGAGAAGAGAAGAGAAGAGAAGAGAAGAGAAGAGAAGAGAAGAGAAGGGAAGAGAAAGAGAGGAAGAGGCTTCTAAAGCCATTTTTCCCTCTCTGCGCTTGATTTTTCTTGGAACAAGTAGCCCTCCTCCATTAAAATAAAGGCTGCATTCTCAAGTTTTCAAAGATGTTTCAGTTGATAAACTAACCAGCATAACTTCAATCTTGTCAAAAGAATTCACAGAACTCTCCCAATTAAAATTTTCATCATCAATTTTTATTTCTCATTCTCAAGCCAACAGGTATCTCATGGTATTATATATTCAATCAAAAGTAAATAGAATGTGAAACTAACGTGACCTGCACTTTTTCTTTTTCCCTACCCTCAGTCCATTTTTTTAGCTTCTGCTAGCAAACATTCTACTAAATTTCTTTTTATTGTTTTTTTTTTCTTTTTTAGACAGGGGTTTGCTATTCAGTGCAGGCTGGGGCCTTGAACTCACTTTGTAGCCCAGGCTGGCCTCCATTTCACAGCGATCCTCCTGCCTCAGCCTCCCAAGTGCTGGGATTACAGGTGTGCGCCACCACATCCAGTTCTTCTCAACGTCTAGGAGACTACCTTTTTTTGAGTGGATTCTTCATGTGAGAAAGCTCATTTTGTACTTGTCTGTATATGTCTGGCATATATCATCTATGTAATTATCTCTAGTTTCATCTCTCTTGCCCCAAATGACAGGATTCCATTCTTTTAAAGGACTAAATAGTAATCAGTGCATACAAACGCTAGAGTTTATTTATCCACGCATCGTTTGGTGGGCACATGTTGTTTCCACTTCTTGGGTTTTGTTAACAGTGCTGAAATAAACATGGGAGGCAGATGTCTTTCAATATACTGATTCTCTGTCATTTGGATATACACTCTAGGCATGGGACAGTGGGTCATATGGTAGATCTATTTTTAATTTTTAAAGATCCTCCATATGCCTTTTCCTAGTGGCTACAGTAATTTACGCTCCCACCCACATTGTTCATGTGTTCTTTTTGCTTTGCATTCTTGCCAGCACTTGTTATCTCTAGCCTTGTTGATGACAGACGTTTTATTTGGATAATGAGATCTCTCATTGTAGCTTTTATTTACATTTCCCTGGTAATTAGTGATGCAGGGTATTTTTTCATACTTATGCATATGTGTCGGCTATTTGCATTTTTTTTCTTGAGACATGTTTATTCCAACCATTTGCCCACTTCTTAATAGGGCTTTTTGGTTTCTTTACTGAGTTGAATTCTTCATACATACAATGAAGAAGTGGTTTTAAATACCAAGCACTGCCAAAAGCTACAGATCTCAAGAGAAATCCAGAAGGGACTGGAGTGGGGATCTGTCATCTCTCTGGAAGGAGTTTGCAGCAAACTCACGCAATGGCTGCTTGACAGCGCGGTTTCTAACTTGCCCTTGGGAGCGAACGGGAAACCTCTGACAGTCTAACGTGAAGGTCCGCACTCATTGAACCTTCTTATAAACCCAGGTCTGCCTACTCTGTGGGAATGTGCTTGTGCACACATTGAGTGCCATAACTTCTGCACCTCTTAAACAAAAGACCAGCTTCTTAACCACCTGCTTTGGGAATGACGTGGCATTCTCACGTCTCCCTATACTACACAACACAAAGAGGTGACCACAGACAAGACCCACTCCAGGGGCTGTCTAAGCAGGCATGAAAATAATCAGGAAACCACTGCTACAACTCCTCTGTTTGGCTTAGAGCAAAGAGTAGGAAGCTATGTGCTTGCTTTCAGCCTCACCAGGCCAAAAGAAAGAACTGGAAAAACCTGTAGATGATCTAGTTTCACTTTACCTGTCTCGGGATACTGTCAGAAAAGGATATACCCTAAAATCCTGGGGGCCACAAAAACACGCAAGTTGAAATACGATTTACAATCATTGGCCACATGGATTCATCAGAGACTCTAGGGAAATCTTAATAGCTAAATCCAATATATAAGGTTTAAAAATACTTTCAAATATGTGGAAAGCCAGAAGCTACTCTTTGGAGCATTTTTCAGTATTCACATGTGTAAAATCATAACCAGAGGATTTGATTCTTTTTAAGGCACAGTCAAATCAGAAGTTCTCTTCTGACAAGAATATGTGCAAAAATGATCAGAGATAATAAATCTTTTGTTTTTTCCCTTCAGGGAAAAAGCTATTTCAGTTGTATATGAAACATTTAACAGCTGTACATATTATGTTATTTTTCTGGGTATTTTCAAGTTTCCTATAGACACACTTTAAAAAATTGTAACTTGTGATTTTTTTTCTGATTCAAAATGATTATTTTCTTATGTTACTTTATACAGATGCTTTTCAATTTATGATGGTATTACATTCCAACAAATTGATTAGATGTTGGAATATCATAAGTGAAAATGTACTGAAGATACCTCATCTACTGAACATCATAGGTTAACACCACAGCGCATGACTGTGTGCTGCACTCATTGTTTTACCTCGTGATCATGTGGTTGACTGAAAACTCTCACTGCCCCGCATCTCCACAGACTAATACCACATATGACTGACCCTATGAAGTTAAATATTCCAATTTGCAGAATTGTTTGCACTGAATGCATTATACTTTGTGCACCATTGTAAAGTCACAAAAATTGTAAATTATAAGTCAGGGACTGTCTGTATTTTTAAGTTTGCATTCTCTTTTTAAAAAGACAGCAATATTTTTCAAGGTTCAGTCTCTCAAAACCTAAAACTCCCTCTGTTGCCTCATGGTTCACTTATACTTCACAGAATGGCTGTAATTTTAGAACACTGACACCTCAGTTAGATGACACAGCGTGTCTAAGAGTTCATAGCTGCACTGCTGTGCTGATTCCAAAAAAGCTACACTGGTCTGAGCCTCTCAAATGTGTGTACATGCGTACAACCTTTTTGCTGGCGTGTTTCTATGAATTAACACTGTAACCACATACAAAAAAGTAGTCACAGGTCAGTAGCTCTGGAAATTAAGGAAAATAAGTGAGCGCGCTCTAATATTACATCAAAATTTGCAATCAAACAAGTATTTCTACTTGCAGGAAAAATAAAAAAGTAACAGGTTTAAGGACATACGAGATCTATTTATTTTTACAGTGAAGTTACTGTCATTTTGTTACTAACTTACGTGTATTACTGATACTGTATATCATAGATACTTAATCTTTTTTCTTAAGCATTTCACATATTCTCCTGTCTTGTCACCTGTTGGTTTACTTTGTCTATATGGATTCCCTTGTACAAACTGCTCCAGTTAATCAGTTTTTAAAATAAGAGGATGATCCAGGTATAAAGGAAAATAGAAGAGGGGAAAGAGTAGTAAAAAGGATTAAGATGCAATATGTACATGTATTAATTCCCCATGACGAATGTATGCATAATATGTTGTAAGTATATAGTAATACAAATAAAAAATGAATAAATAAATAATATAGTTAGAAGATGTACTATACTTGGGCCCCATTCACAGGAGCTAAAATGAGTAGCTTTACAAGAATTAGCATGACTGAGCCATTATTGCCCATCTATCTCAAACTAAATTGGAAAATTCCTACAAAGACAATTCCTAGTTTAGAATCATCTACCTCATTTTTGGTTAGTATATCTGTGATTCTGAAAATATAAGTGCATTTAACCAGACCCTTATTGGATCAGTCCATGGAAATGATGTTACCTGAATAGAGCTTATTTATCTGCCCCTAAGCCATTGCTGTCTTTGATGCAGCACTGGAGGACCTAGATATTCCCCTCTGGGTTTTGTGCCAGGCCAAATTAGTTCACATGGTAATGTTTCCAGATGATGTATTAAATCTGATATTTTTTGTATTTCATAAATTCATATAGTGTGTGGACACATTAATTACATGACTTGGAAAGGCACGAATTATAGTAGTAATTTTATATACTGTAATACCAGTTAACATAGGTGGATATGGAGCTGCACACCTGTCATCCCAGCAAAATGGGAGGCCGAGGTAAGATTGCAAGTTCCAGCCCAGCCTGGATAACTTAGCAAGACGCTGTCTCAGAAAAAAATAAAATAAAGTACATAAAAATAAAATAAAATAAAAATGGGACTGGGATGTAGCTCAAAGCAAAGGTGCTGGGTTCATTCCCTTACAACTGAAAAGAAAAAATAAAAGTGGGGTGCAGTCATGTGCCTTAATTGCTTTATTGTTCATAGTTATTTATCATCCAATTTTCCAAAACTAAATCATTATTTATTATCATTAAATGGTTGGATACTACTTCATAGTAATGTATGATAGTTTGACCATAAAGATCTCAAAGTTTAAATACTTCAAGACCTTTCAAAAAGTACAATGTAAACTAATAAACTACTAAGAGAAATTAGCATAGTATTTTGTTTTTATCTGAAGGTAAGAAAGTTAATACAATGAGGAATAGATGATAAATAGTTGGGAAAATACAACAGATAGGAAGAATTTCTATATCTATTTAGAGTGTATGCATTTAGGATGAACATACAGAAATGGGGTCTCCTTGATATGTAGTTTATTATTACAAAATAATGTACTTAGAATGATAATAAATCAGAAAGCAAACTCAATAGAAATGGGAGGCTGGTGTTTATTGTCAATTAATCTAAGACATCATTTGTGCTGTTGCTTTCAATGATGCCTCTCAATCATTCTGTAATAGGTCATTAAGGTTATATAAAAAGCAGATAAAAACTAATGTTTATAATGTGTAAGTAATATGTCTAAAGTTATATAAACAATTAGAGACAAAGTCATGAAATTACTTTGTGAGGTTTATTTTACCATAACACACAGTTTCTGGGTAATGGCAGTTACACATTCTAATAGATAGATAGAGATAGAAAGATAGATAAATAGACAACGATTATTATTTTTCCTTATTGAAGATATCAGAGGAAAATGATCATTCAAGTCAGTCATTCCAAGTACATTAAATTAAGGTAGATGAATATCCTTCTACTATTAAAAAGAATAAAATAAGACTTTTTTTTAGTCCAACTCCTCTGGATTTGGATTGTCCTTTAAAAAGAACGGTTAAATCTTTTAAATGGCTTATATGACCATCAACAGATGACTGGATAAAGAAAATGTGGTATTTATATACAATGGAGTACTATGATTTCACAAAGACACATAAAGTAAAGATAAATGGATGCATCTTTTGCCCACAATATTAAGTGAAATAAATTAGATACACAAGTTTAAATATCACATGTTTTTACTAGAAGGACGGACTCCTGAAAACAATTGGTAAAATTTAGAACATTCTTACACTGTCTTAGTCAGCAGCCATTAAATCATTTAAGAGTGGGTAAAGGAGGCCCTAAAAGAATTTTGTCCAGTATCAGCCAGATTTTTGACTCTTAAGAAAAGTACTCTTGACATAGAACAGAAGAAAAGGTCTGAAACTAGTTTAAAAGATCTAACTTAAGGCTGCTAAGCACAGGTATACACACTTGCTTGAGGATTTGCAAGCTGGCTTAGGATTCTTGAACTTCTTGCCAAATTCGCTGAGAGACTGAGAATCTTCTGTGAAGTAGCAATTGTATGCTCGGGTTTAACTAGGCTACTTTAAGTAAAGTGTGAAATATATATTCGGAGACAACTGTAGATACAGTTTGATTCAGTTGGCATGTGGTTTTTCTGCCAAAAATTCATTTGTAAGTTGATCTTTGTAAGTCTGAATCCATGTTTCAAAATAGATAATGGCAATTAATGCTTCAAAATTTTGCCAAGGATGCCTAATTCATTCCTTAAAATATCTGACACATCATACTGATTAGTGCGTTTTATCTACCAGATAGTTTTATATGATGAAGTTCCAAATACAGATGCCAAGAACATTCCTCGCTGGCTGAGGGTGCCAGCACCCACAAGGTCCTGCTGGCTGTAATGACAGACATCTGGGCTGGGACAGACCCTCTGAGAATCCAAGTCCTACACAGCTATTAAGAGCTCATTAAATTAGTTTTCTTTGTAGCAAAAGGTGCATTTTATGATATTGCATAAAATTTCTCTATTAAAATATCTGGGATAACTTATTAGATAAGATTTTATCTATAGTCCCAAAGAATATTATTTTATTGCTATTTCTCTCAAGTGTTTATTTCTTGTTAGATTTCTTTTGAGTTTTTTTCTGCTTGCTTTGTTTATATTTTGGTTTTGTTTTTTCCAGTAACTGTATATTTTTCATAGCAATACTTTTGATTTTATTAAAAAATATTAAAAATTCAGTGAATACTAAGAACTTTATAACAAACATCAGTACCCTCATTATCCAGTGTAAACAAATTGTTAATTTTTTGTCTTTACTTATATGGGGAACATTACAAATATGACAACAAAAATAGACACCACAAATATGGTGCTGTCTTTTCTTTAAAAATTTTAATTTTTGGACTTCCAGAAAGATGGCAGAACAGTAAACAACAGAGTAAACAGTCTTTCTGAGAGAAACAGTTCAGATGCTGGAATACAACATCATGGAGAGGACAAGAAGGAAGGAAGTGGATCCCCTGGACCCAGGAAGATTCTAAAATATTAAGTGAAGCCCACAGAGAGAATATAAAGAAAAATTTAAACGAAGAAGAAGGTGGTGACTGGTGGCGCCTTAACCTGGAGCCAGACTCACCCTGCAAGAAAAACTGTTGAGCCTGGGGGTGCACAGTCACGGTCGCGGTCAGCCACAGAGGTCTCTGCAGAGAGGCCTGGCGGTGGAAGAGAGTGGCGGATGTGGAAATCTGTGCTGGCTGGGGGTGAGTGCAGGGAACTCGATCCCCTCATGGGAGAGAGCAATTGGCAAGGAGCAATCTTGGAATTGGGCAGGATAAGCGCAGGGCCAGGACCGATGCTTGGTTCTTCCAGCAGCTCCAGATTGTGGAAGGAACCACGGAAGTTGCTTGAACCGAGTTCTGTTCCCATGTACATTTCAGACAACACTGTGTAGGTTCCTAACCAGCTTAGATTCCCAGGCTCTGACCAGTTCCACTCCCATGCAAACTCCCGGGACCCTTCTGGGCTGGTACCCAGATGATCTGTTTGATAATAATTAAAATCCCAGAAATTCAACTCAAGAACAGAATGTTAAAAGCTGTTAGAGAAAAGAAACAGATCATCTATAAAGGAAAATCTATCAGAATCACAGTAGACTTCTCAATGCAAAACATCAAGTCAAGAAGAGGCTGGAGTGAAGTATTGCAAGTCCTGAAAGAAAACAACTTCCACCCCAGACTGATGCACCCTGCAAAACTTTCTTTCAAAATTAATGGAGAAACAAGACACTTACATGACAAACAACAACTCAAGGAATTTATGACCACCAAACCAACCCTACAAAGAGTACTAAAGAACATTCTAGAGAGAGACAAAAAGGACCATGGTCTCAGGAACAATGGCAGAGGGGCACCATCAAGTTGGGCCAGTCGAATGAATGGAGAGGAAAAATAGGGATCCAATGGCAGGAAAATAGCATGGCAGAGACAAAGCAGTGCAAAATGGCCTTAACTATTAATGTAGATGGTCTCAATGAACCAATAGAAACACAGGTAGAGTGGATCAGGAGACAGGATCCATCAATATGCTCTATACAACGAACACATTTAACTAGAAAGAAAATTCATAGACTGAAAGTCAAAGGAGAGAGAACAATGCCCTATGTGACAGGGAGCCAGAAAAAATGTAGGGATAGCTTGTCCATCAACTGCAGAATAAGTAAGAAAGACATGGCATTTTATGTGGTGGAAACCTACTCAGTTATAAAGAAAGATAACCTCAAGGCTCTTGTGGGTGAATAGAGACAACTTGAGATCATGCTCATGGATGAAATGGTTCAGAGTCACTTGGGTGAATTTTGTGTTGTCTCCCTAGTATAACAAACTAAAGGAGTTAGTGGGATCCAAAATGCAAAATACATATTGGAAAAGTCAATGGGGAGGAATAATCTAAAAAGGGAAGGAAGTAATCACTGTTAATCTATTATCTTCATTTGAAACTCATATTGTCTCTATTTTTCTGATTAGTTTTGTTTTATTCTGATTTGTTTGATTTTATTATACTTGATGGCATGAACAGCTATTTTAAAGATAACAAAATACATAATTGCAGCCATCAAGGATGTCCAATTATCTTGTTTAGAAACCCTGCATGGCTTTCATTGTTTGTTTTGATTGATTTTACTCTATTCTGTGTTGTTTGATTGTATTATGCCTGAAGGTGTAGGCAACTATTCTGAAGATAACAAGCATTATGGTAGCCACTGTTGTTTTACTAGTATCTTGAAGTTCTATATTGCTTACATTGTTCTGCTTTATTTTTTTAACTGGTTTTATTTTGTTCTATTTTGTTTGATTTTATTTATCCCTGATGGTATGGGCAGTTATATTGCAGATGACAAGAAGCATTATAGCCACTATTGACCTCTTTTTACCCTGTTTAGAAATCATGTACCACGTTCATTGTTTTGTTGTGATTGACTCTACTCTGTTTTATTTTGTTTGGTTGTATTCTTTTCAAAAGAAAAAAAAAAGAAAAAAAATTTAAGTATTATTGTTAAATGTTTGCCATGCATAATGCTTGCATTCCTCATTGACAATGGCTAGATTTACATAGTACGTTTTAATTTATTTCATGTCTCCTTCCTTCCCTTCCCTCCTTTCTCCCTCCATTGCTTGTTCCCCTCCAGTGGTATATCTAGAAGGTTAGAGAGGGGTGATCCACCTTGGGCTGCACATTACAGGCCAAAAGGAAAATTATATTGTAACAATTTACTCAATTCACATAAGTTGGTGGCAAATTAAAGTCCCCAACCTGACCCCAGAGCAGCATGAACTCTAGCTATGGCACTGTCTCCTTCCCATTGATCTTTTGCAAATGAGATTTTTCAATGGCTTTAAATACTGCTTGGAAAGATTCTTGCATTCACCAAAGTATTATATACTTAGATATGTTTCTTAAGATTTTTAAAATTAGGAAGAAAACATCTGGCAAAATGTTTTCTAAATTCTCAAATAAATAATTAAAAAGGTTTGTTTTCAATGCAGTAACATGTTGAAATAAAAACCTTCTTTTTATGTAGATCCCAAATAGACAAGTTTAGAAGGAAAATAAATATTTGACAATTAGTATTTATTTAAAGAATCAGTTTTAAATAAAGATGGTAACTGTCTTAGTTACTTTTCTCATTGCTGAAACAGAATAACTGGCACCCAGTTAAAGGAGAAAAAATTTATTTAGCTCACAGTTTGTAGAGGTTTCAGTTCATAACCAGCTGGGTCTGAGGCAGGGTGGCACATGGCAGAGGGTCACTGCAGAGGAGAAACAGTTCATGGTGGCAGAAGACAGCAAAAGCAACAAGAAAGGGAAGAAAATTCTCTTTCTATCCCCTTTATCTTATCCAGACTACTGGAATTAGGGTGGGGCCAAAAGTCAGTGCATAGATTGAGTAATCACACACCCTTAATCCCAGCATCATGCACTTCAGACTTAGCTGCCTCTGAAAAAGCCCTGTGAGTGCATGAGGCTTTGAGGGGAATGGAGACACAAGCAGTAACACAGCCAACTGTCTCCTTCAGTTGTCCATTTTGAGTTCTCAAATAAGACATGAAACTGTCTATCTATGTATATTTTTTCTTTCTTTTCAACATCCCTCCTGATCTTTCAACCTGCTTCTTCACACTCTGTCATTCCAATAGATGATCATTTCTATGTTTCAGGCACTGTATTATAGGTGTTGGGTAAGTACTGATGAACAAGCAAAATGCTATTTTACCTCTCAGGAGATTGTTGTGTACCAGAGAGGACAGAAAAATAAAAGACATTTATTACAGTAGGAAGATAAAATGTGAAGTACATGAAGTTTCTGATATTAAGTTTACAAGTGGGAAATCAATAACACAATGGAATTTATCATATTTGAGGAAAGAGGTAGTCTGCTTAAAATTAATATTAAGCATTATATGCCAATATAATTATTTGCCCATCTCCAGTTTTGTTCAGTTTAGAAGAAATTAAAAAGAGTGGTTTAGCATTGGGTGTTGGAGTGGAGTTAGAATTTGAGACTCCCAGAAAAGGCTTCTTTTAAAGTTAACAGATGCATCCAGATGAAGTTAACAAATACATTTGTCTTTCAGGAGATCTGGCAGCTGAGCCCTGTTCTTAGGTGCTTGATGCAAGGACAGATAAAGGAGAGCTGAGGGGAGATGGCCTCTAACCTCATAGTGGTTGTTATACTGCTGCTAGTTCAATTTATATCTTTTCTCTCTGTTCTCCTAGAGTATCTTTAGTTGGTGGAAATTGGATACCTAAACTCTTTAGAATCCAACCTCTGTTAACTTAGATTCCCATGCCTGAATATTAGTTACTTTATTCCCCAAGCAGTGGCTTGATTTACTACTCTCTTAACAATACTCATGAATTTCTCCATCACTGTCTTTCCTCTACAAAAATAATCTGGATATGGCCCAGCCTGTCTTGTTGAGATCTTCACTATTCCATGCTCTCCTTTGACATTTGCCAACTGCTGCCTTATATGAAACAGATTTTATGCTTACATCTCTTCACTTCTGGCACCTAGCATCCTGAGCCTGCCATGCACATAGGCTGGTTATATTCTGCCAGCTGTCCCGCGGGCCAGCTGGTCTGTCTGTGGCCATTTTCAATTCGAATCTGTGTCCGTTTCTATATCCTGCTCTTTGCCACCATTAGCCTGATTTGGGTGAGTCTTTCACCCATTAGGCAAGAGTTCCCTGAGGTAACAACTGTTACTATTCTAAACTTTACTGAGTTCTCCCAAATATAATTGGTTTGATTATATAATTTGCTTAGCTTTTTCATGTTTATAAAAATTATGTGTTTAAACTTCGGCAAGTATGTTTATACTTTTAGTTTTTTTTTATTTTAAAGAAAAAACAATTTCAAAACAAGATAATAGGAAAGTAACAATAATTAATACATTGCGTATTGTTATCTTTAAGTAGTTACTCAGGGTGCAAAGCATAGGCATAAAATATTGTCCAAACAATATTAGCATGAGTTTTCTTTTCAGTGAACTAAGAGAAACTAGCAGTATAGCTAACTTAACTATCTTGTGTGTGTGTATATATATATACTTTTTTTCCTTCTCCTTTCCTTCCTTTCCCCTTTCTCCCATTGCAGTTTTCTTTTGAAGTTTCTTCCCAATTCACAATATCTACTTTATAGTTTGGATCTATTTACTCATACAGCTTCTCACAGTACTTAAAAAAATTGGTATTTGCAAATGCAGGTCTGATTTATGTCATTTATGAGTATGGTCTCAAGTTGCATTCATTTATGTATAAAAGTCTTGACTTTATCCTTATTTATGGCTGAGTAGTACTCCATTATATAAAAAAAGCATCCTTTTTACCCATTCCTTGGTTAATGAGCATTTGACTTGTTTCCAAGATTTAACTATTACTGTGCTGCTATAAACATGGGTGCTATTATTTCAAGATCATGCATCAGATTCAGTGAGTATTTAAGTCAATATTTACAAATGGGAAACTAAGCTAAAGTTTGTTCTTTCACTTGTTTATGGCTTATTCTTCTCAAGACAGCATCCAAACAGTGGTAAAGAAATGGGGTTCCTTAGAAAGAAAGCTGATATGAATATTGATGAATTTTTCAGCCTCCTTACTAACATACCTTCAACAAGGCCTCACACAGTGCTTAGTTTGAATGACATACAATACGTGTTCTCAGTGACACAATAACATCCTTCAGGTCAGACAACTTGGGGAGCCAGAGAAATCTTAGTCTATTTATGTAGAAAGCACAAATAATCCTACATTACATATAAAAATACAGTGTATCTGCAGCACTGGCATTTTAAGAGGAGCAATTAGGAAAGAAGTGTTTTAAAAGTCTCCATGTAAGGGATGTAAAAATTTCAAAAACTGTGGTAAAAAAAAGATAAGAAAAATTCACATTTGCTTTGGAGACAGCATCCAAATCAGTAGTTGACATTGAGCAGAAGGTTAACAAAAGTAGTATATATTGAAAAAGATATGCGCCTCAAAAATGATGTTGTAGAGACAGAGGAATAGAGTCAAAAATAATTTCTTCTGTGGTGTTAATTTCTTTCAGCCAAATATTTTTAATGTACTATTTTCTAAAACTACCTTCCTCTTTTAACTATATTTTCAATTGATTCCATTACATAAGCAGTCTATTTAATATATACACAACCTATTTACAATAACACCTGATTTCCTTTTTAAAAAACTGCATAATTATGTAAAACATTTTCATTTACAACAGAAAAATAAAGGTGAAAGAGATACAATTATACCTCACTTCATGAACGCTTCTCTTTGCAAATAATTTGGTTCGCAAACAAAAGTGCTAGGAAAAATTTAGCTTTTGTTCCCAAACTCCACTGGGTTACAAACATAGCCACAGTCATTTTCCCCACACAAGAGCATACAGTCCTCTTCCCCAAAATCATAAAACAAATTAAGTTCATAAACTGAGGCGCCACTTGAATCTCCATTGTCTAATAAATGGAAAGCCATTTAGTCACAGCTACTTCAAAGAGCAAATTGTCTTCTCTAGAGATCCATTTCAATGATAGCCAACTTTTCACAAGTCCCAAAGGTCTTAATGTTCTAACAAGAGAGTATTTCAAGAGTACAATCTGATGGGTGACTCCCACATTTGAGAACATTTTCTTTGGATTGATAACTTACATTATCTTTGCTATTCCTAAACAGTCCCTTCTTTGCAATGACTTGTTCTAGTCTCACAACTAAATCAACATTCTGCATTACCTATAATACAGAATTCCAGAACTCTAAAATTTTCCATTTATTCCTTTAAATTCCTGTGACCTGTAAAATAGAATTAAATGTTCCCTAAAATCTCACCTACTCACTTTTTAATAACATTTTGCAAATTTTTAAATTATTTTATTTCTATCTTTTAGTTTACTCTATAGAGTTTTGAAAATTTCTATTTGAACAATCTAAGTACTTTTGAAAATTCCCCACTTTTATCCCTAAAATTATAAGCCCATCACATTTCTTTCTGTTTGTAGATATGCTCACCAACTTCTGAATTTAGCATCATTTATTTGCCAAACTGTATTAATGTGCAAAGTATTAGATCCACAAAATACACTAGGTATAGTCCTGCCTCCTATAATCTCTTATAACATCTTTCCTAAATTTCATACACATATTGTTTCCAGCATCATTTTAGAAAAGTTTATTATGGGTTTTTTGAGGGGTTGTTTGGTTTTATGTTTGTTTTGTTTTGTTTTTTGAGTCAAGTTTTGCTATATTGTTGAGGCTGGCCTTGAACTCAAATATCCTATCTACCACCCATGTGCTGGGGTTATAAGCATGCATCATCACATCCAGGGAAAAGTTCACTTTTAAACACTGTGAACATACCAAATCTATGTATTCAAGCTGATTTGTTTTTTTTTTTTTTTTTTTTTTGCGGCACCGGGGATTGAACTCACGACTTTGTGCTTGCCAGGCAGGCGCTTAGACTGCTGAGCTAGATCCCCAGCCCTTCGAGCTGATTTTTTTGACCCTACAATATGCTTTACTTTTTATGCTATAAGAAGTAAATGGCCTAATACTCTTTCTTAAAACAAACAAACAAACAAACATACAATCGACTTACACAGTTAACCTTTGCTCTGGCCTCATCTTCAAATCTCAAAAAACATTAGAGAACAAATAACATTTATTTTACATACACATAATTTTATTCCAGACTTACTAACTTACTACCAGTTTTAAAGACTTACTAATTTTAGTTTCAGAGGTTTCTACAACTACAATTGAGTGGGCTTGAATAGAACAAGTAAAATCTTACATCTCAATTCTATTGATGCAATAGAAATAATCTCTAACAGGATGTTATAAGAACTTTTTGAAGTAATGTTTAATGAACATAGCACATAAAATATACTGAACGCATTTTTATGTTTTTCTTTTCCCAAATATTTCTTCTTTTGTGGTGTCACTAGGGTAGAAAATACATACATTACATACATCCAGTGCCATTCTGAATATCCCCAGCCCAAGCATTCATGACTTCAGTTTCTCTCAAATTTTATGTAAATCCTACAATGTTTGTAAATTGGTTTTGCTCCTGAAGGTGCTCTGGATTTATTAGTTTCCCACAATGAAGTGTTAATTTCTATAGCATGTATTACATCTTATGCACTGGAATATAAACAGATTTCTTCATTCTGGTTGACTTCACCTGCATCTTATGCTAAGTAAAACCTCCATTCCTCACTGTAAGAAAATGTACATTCCTGATGTTGTCCTGAAGTGATCTGAGTCTCAACATCTTCATTATTGGTGTGACTTTCAGAAGTATGAGCATTTTTGGAAAAAAAAAGCCTGTCTTGCTAGAAAAATTGGGGATCATGTACCATATTTCAATGTCATCTTATTTTTTTTCAGGCTTAACAAAATACAACACTTTTTCTAGTGTGAGATTTCATGTTAGCGTAGATCATTTTCTACCTAGTCTGTAGTGTAATATTAACAGCTCAAATTTCGATTCTCATATCTTTAAATTCTCCGTCAAGTTACTTGATATCACCAGTAATTTGGAAATATAAGTTGGTGCATAGATGAATAAAAAGATTTGGGAGAATATGAAAATGCCTGGTTACCAAATCAGCATTATTTTCAGGAAAGGTTTTCTTCAACTACCTAATGTGATTTCCTTGAAGTGTTTTATTCTATGCACAACAGGAGGTAAATGTTCATTTCCAACATTTTGCAGAACATATTTTTGTCACTTTTTTTGTTTCAGTTTTTTTCCATAAGCACATAATTCTATTTTTGAGGTGAAATAAATGTATGTCCTAATTTTCACAATTATATTCATTAAAATGACAAAACAAAATGAAATTAATTTCCTATTAATTTATGTATTTATTTACATATTGTTTTTCAGCCCTAATTGCCACTCCTTTTAGAGATTTCTGTGATCTAAGAAGATCAAAATAGAGGTAAAAATGCAAACTCTTCTACTTTTTTTGTTACTGACACTATCTTTATCGTGTAGCTGAAATTTAACTCAGACTAATACCATATTTTTCCTGTGTCATGAAACTCTGTAATACTTGTTCAACATCATCAGGTCCTAAGCTGGATTATTTTTGCTTTTATACGTACTACTTCTATTACCACTCTAAAGACTTCTTGAGGATAGTAACCATATTTGGTTTGTTTTTGAAAAGTCCAACTAATTGTTGACTTTTCTGTATTCCTATAGTCCTGAATTTTGAAAATTTTATTTATATAATACATATTTAAGTTGTTTATTATAAAATTCACTAATACACTATTACAAAATATTCTTTATCTCTAACACAGCTTTTACTACCAAACCTACTTTGTCTAATATCAAGATATTCACACCAGTTCCTTATTGCTTATTGCTTGCATAGAAAATACTTTTTGTTTTGTTTTCAACTTGCCTGGTTTCTTAATTTAGAATCAACTTCTTCTAAATATAATACAACTGATTCTTTCCTTTTTAATCCAGTCTGATGATTTCTGTCATTTCAAACAAGTCTTTGCCCACTTACATTTAATATAGTGGTTATATTCTCAGATGTAAATTTATCATACTGACTTGTGTCTTCTATATTTTCCCTGTGTTCTTTGTTCATTTGTTTCTATATCCTATTTTCTTGTTTAAACAAATATGTTTTTTAACATATCAATTTATCTTATGCATGAATTTTAATTAAAGAATTTAGGATTATGTTAGAGCTCTTGACAATATTGTACACGTTTTAATTTTTCAGTCTACTTTTAAATAATATTATTAGACTAATTTTCTGAACATTGTAAGAACCTTGCAACAGTAGAATTCCATTTTTTCTCTTCATGTACTTTGGCTCTTATTTTTCATTATATATTAATGTAAAGAAAACTTATATTTTCATTATTTTTCCTTAGTCACTACAGAAAACCACATACATGAATACTTACATATATGCACATATGTACATGAATTTGTGAACAAATTAACTTTAAAATATTTTATGGTTATGTACATATTTAATATTTATATTTTTCCAGCAGATTCAAATTTCTGTGTTTAATCCTTATTTTCAGTTTGATGAACTTTCACTATTTTCTTACACAGATCTGCTGGATATGAAGTTTCTCAGATTTTATCTCTAAAAAATGATTATCTTGATTTTATATCTACATGATGATTACACTGATATAAACTTTTAAGTCAGTGAGCTTATGTTTCCCCCACATTCACAATTTAGACATGTCTTGGTTTTCTATCATACTCTCCATGAAAAGTAGCCATCACTCTTATTTACATTTCCTTCTATAAAGTTCCTTGCGCCAGACTGTCAGATTGTTTTTTTTTTTTTTTGAATCTTTGGGTTTTGAGAGCTTGAATGATTTGCCTAGATTCATTGCCTACTTTCATTTTTTCCACTTGACACATTTTCATCTTTGTAGAGTTCAGCAATACATTTCCTGTACTTTGTGTAATTTCTGGCCATTACTCCTTCAAATAATATCTTCCCTCATCACTCTCTCTTCCATATTGTACATTTCAATAAATAAACACATAGCCCATTCACCGGGAGCAGCGTGGCAGCGGCAGCTCAGGACCCTCTTGGGTCTGGGGTGAGTGCAGCGAGCTCCACCTAGCTGTGCACCTTGGGAACAGGCGACCAGACCCATAGAAATCTGCGCCCAACCCCCATTGGCCACGGACATTTGGGGCATCCCTGGGGTCCTCCCTGCACCCCGCCCATTCTCCTGGGGCAGCCCAGCTGTGGCTGCTCTGAGCCCGGCTTGAGTTGAGTGTGTGACCCGCAAGTTCTGCCTGGCCGTGTGGCTTGGGACTTCTCCAAGAGACCGGTAGGTGTTTGTGTCCATCCCCCAGTGGCCAAGGACGTTCAGGGCATCCCTGGGGTCCTGCCTGCCTGCACCCTGCCCGTTCATCTGGAGCAAACCAGCGGCGGCGGCTCTGGGCCCAGCTTGGGATGGGGGCGTGGCCAGCAAATTCCACCTAGCCATTCAGCTTGGGACTTCGCCAGGAGCACAGTGGGGGTTTGTGTCTGTCCCCCATTGGCCTGGGCCTTTTGGGGCATCTCTGGGGTCCTCCATAGGCCCCACCCATTCACCAGGAGCGGCCAGGCAGCTGCTTCTCTGGGCCTCACTTGCATTGGGGGTGCGCACAGCGAATTCCACCTGGCTGTGCAGCTTGGGACCTTGCCAACAGACAGGTAAGTGTCTGTGCCCCTTCATCATTGGCACGGGAAGTTCAGAGTTTCCCTGGCATCCTGCCTGGGCTCTGCCCAGACACCACCCAGCAACAAAACAGTCACAGTGGTAGTCTTGGCTGGAGCTGAAGGTGTGCATCGTGAGTATCACCTAGCCTTGGCACCTCAACTGTGCACATTGGATTCACCTCCCACAGTGGAATACAGGAAAATGACAAAACAAAAGA